>CAJHZI010000738.1:0-28228 GCA_905160935.1 Enchytraeus crypticus | reverse complement strand
AAGCTGAAGCTAATGTTAACGTCAGTTTCCTCGCTTGAAAACGATGTCAGTGACGGGCGAGCAAAGGATTTGAACCCCGCATATAATGATCCGCGGTCGAATAACTTACCGACGTCGCCACTGGCTCCAAACAGTGACGATGTCCATAAGATCTGGAGCTTAAGTCTCAGTGGTCTCAGTTTTTCAACTTAATTATCCTCAGGCTCTATTTACTCAGTTTATAAAAAGTAAACACGCATTATAGTGATGTAATCAACTGTGTTGATATCTATCACTTGTACTACCACATGTTTAAACCTTTAGGCAAGTTAGACCATTTTCCGTGTAACCAGTCCAGTGAATGTCCGACTATATATTATCTATGTATTATCTACGTATTATCTGTATATACATGTATATTATTATATGTATATGTATATATGTATATTATCGGCTATATATTATCTGTATATATAGTATGTTTATATATATATATCTATATATACATATACATATATATATATATATATATATATATATATATATATACGGTATATATTATCGGCTATATATTATCTGTAGGACTATAGCGCTTCAGCCACTGTTGGTCAGCTCATAGCCCACGAGTTGGGTCACAACTTTGGGTTGAATCATGACTTTCAATACTCATCGGATGAATGTCCGTGCAGCGCTACCATTGGTCAGTGCATCATGGGCTACATGTGAGTGCACACTAAGTACATACCTTAGAACTGATATTAATTCAAAAAGCTCTTCAGTGTTGTGTCCGGAACATTGAAAAATAGATCAACCGTAAATTTCACGTGTCGTATGAGGCGACTGACCAAAAACTGAGGAAGCAACGGAAAACCATTTCAGAAACAATATTATTCCCAAGTTATATCTTACATTACGGTTTGGATAAGGCATAGCCTTTGCAAAGGGTTTAACTCGTTGCTCAATGATATGCTCTTTATAAAGCGCAAAAAGCAGCATGTTAGTAGGAATATGTACCTTAGACTTACCATTGCAGAATACTAGCGAGAGTGAGATAGAAAAAAGAGCGAGAGAGAGAAAGAAGGCTCTCATTGAAATTTGAAAGCAATATATATCTTGAAACTGCTTAATGCAAAGCGGTAGAGATAAAGAGATATAAAGTGAGACGAGAGAGAGAGAGAGAGAAAGAGAGTGAAGTATAATTGGTAGTGATTTGAATGTCAAAGTAACTTAATTTGTAGAGCGAAAGAACATCATGAATTTATAGTTGGCAGATCCTGAGGTGAATTGAACTTTCGTTGGTTCCCATGCGAAAGAAATGAATGACAAAATATTTACTTGAATAGAATTACAGAAAAAAACGACGGTGATCAAAAGTGATTGGCATTACTTACTCTAGATGATAGCCTTAAACACAAATGTTACGATTTAGCTTATTAAATTAATTTTAAATATTTATGATTGATTCATATTTCATTTCGATATACAGTATTTAAAAAGAGTAATTTACAATATGACATTGTTTTGCACTTCACCTTCTAACTAATTAATCAATAAATATTAATGTAAATTCAGAGTAATGCAATTTCGTTCTCAGCAATAAATTCACTTGATTTATTCATAAATTGACGCAGTATTAGTATCAATCATTACACATATATTATCTATAACCTCTACATTCGTATATTTTTCTACTTGTATATTCAATACAACTTATATTCAAGCATCAATTATTATTAAGTTAATGCCGTACATGTACATTTGTGAATTTAATTAATTAACATGCCGAAATATATATATATTAATATATGAATAATTTCCAATAATTTCAAATATAAAAGCTGGTAAAGCTAATGTTAACGTCTGTTTCCTCACTCGAGAGCGATGTCAGTGACGGGCGAGCCCAGGATTTTAACCCCGCACATACTGATCCGCGGTCGAATATCTTACCGACATCGCCACTGACTCCAGTCAGTAGATAGTATGAATATTATTTACAATTTCATTTCATAAACTGATTTATTTATTTTATCCTCAGCGTTGGATCAGATACGTGGTCCAGCTGCTCTAAGAAAGTCCTCACCTCCCAGGACTCATACGACTCCTTCCGGTGCATCCACAACCTGCCCCGGACTATCTTCGACGAGTCGAGCCCCGCACAGTGTGGCAATGGACTGGTGGAACCCGGGGAAGATTGTGACTGTGGGGATTCCCCGGCTGAGGAATGCAACAGGGGATGCTGCAGTGGCTGCAAGCTCGTCTCTACCGCAAAGTGTGCTCATGGTCTGTGCTGTGACGTGCCCAGCTGTCAGGTAGGCACAATTAATCAGTAAGTATAGAGAACTGTCAGGTAGGCACGATTAATCAGTAAATTTAACGCTGTCAGGTAGGCACGATTAATCAGTAATTATTTTATGTGAGTATCTATCTTTCAACGAAGTTGATGGTATAGTTTATAAGTATGCAGTGTATTATAGAAATTTATTTCTATGTTTTGCAGCTGAAGACCAAGTATTCAGTGTGCAGAGAAAGTAAAGGATTCTGCGACCTGAGCGAGTATTGCTCCGGATCCTCTCATCTCTGTCCCAGTGACGTCTTCCGCCCAAATCTCACCTCATGCACGTCGGAGGGGGTAAGTAAAGCTAAGCTAAAGGCTACAACAAAGCTTAACGTCAGTTTCATGCTCATGTAGCATGTCATTGACGAGCAGAGCACTTGTTTGAACCCTGCACCTACTATTCCGCTAAAACTAAGTTAAAGAAGTTAAAGCCAAAATTAACGTCCGTTTCCTAACTAGAAAGCGATGTCAGTGACGGGAGAGCCCAGGATTTGAACCCGCATCGACTGATCCGCGGCCGAGTGTCTTAACGACTTCGCCACTGGCTCCAGCCTGTTAGATTGAACTTCGTAATGTAAGTTATGAAACTCCAATTTCGAGGCTACAAGTTGTGATTGCATTGTAATAAATCAATTAATCAATATGGTTTTAAAGTGTGGTCCCTCGCCAAGAAGTGAAAGTTCAGGCACGTCTCAAGCAGACTCTGCACCAACAGATGTCAAAAGATGACTTTGAGTTCACAAGTAACCCTACCGAACCAATAAATAAAAATAAAAACAGTAATAATGACTATAAATATAAAATTATTAGTAATAATAATCACAAAGTTAGAAATAGTAATAATAATATTAATAATAAAGCCCAATATAATAACTAGTGCTTATTTAAACTAGAGTCAATAAATTCGTTGCCAATACACAATCACAGTTCATTCAATCGAATTAAGTAAAAAAAGTGAACATAAAATTATTCATATCGCGCAAAGAAGGAATTTATAATAAAAAATCAATAGAATATAATTCTAGCAGCTCTTGTTGAAGGCTGAAAATAACTTGAAGCTTATAAAGTCAATAACATTTTAGTTAAGCAATTTTTCTCTCTGAATCTCTCTAGCCCATTTTATATTTCTAAATATAACGTAAACCGCAGTGATATTTGACTTAAAGAAATATTTTGACTTCTACTTTTACTTTTACTCACCAACAAATATTTTGACTTACTTTTACTTATGCTTTTGAGATAATTTTACTTTTACTTAGACTTTTACTTAAAATATAATAATTTGACTTAGACTTTTACTTAGACTTTTACTTACGAATCAATAGCTTGATACATACATGTGTAACCAATAGTACAATTATACAAGTTTAGGCCTAAGCCATTAATCACTCTATCCTGTCTGTCAATGTCATGAGCAAGCGTAATAATTAGTACAATACACATATATCTTAATACATTGATACGACTAAATAGTAGTATAATGTAACTGTAATTACAATGATATTTATAACTTTACAGACCAATCAATTTCTAAGTGACGCTAACACATTATGATTCAGTTTCAGACAGGCTCTCATTCCAAGAGATGAGTTCATGCCATTTCTTCTCAAATAAAGAAATTGCATGAACTCATCTCTTTAAATTGCATGAACTCATCTCTTGAAATCGCATGAACTCATCTCTTGAAATCGCATGAACTCATCTCTTGAAATCGCATGAACTCATCTCTTGAAATCGCATGAACTCATCTCTTGAAATCGCATGAAATAAATTCCAAATAATCCCAAACACTGCTATCTCTCTTTCTTCCTGATACTAATTTTGCCATACTCGCCATATTATATGCTAAGGTTTTAAAATTGAATAGAACTTAAATCTATGTTCACAATGCTTCGACGTTAACAAACCATGTGCTGAAAGACAATGATGACACTCTTACTCCCTACTCTTCATTTGAAACAATGATCTTGTTCTAAATATCAGTGTTACCATTAATTTCAAAGTTGCTAAAGTTACCAATATTTTTTAAGTAAAATATTTGACTTAACAACATAATTTTACTTTTACTTATGCTTTTACTTACTAAAATTATTTTGACTTACTTAGACTTTTGCTTATCAATATTAATTTGACTTTTTCTTTTACTTTTACTTAAGTAAGTCAAATGATTTGACTTAGTCTTTTACTTTTGCTTAAGCAAATAATCACTGGTAAAACCGCTGATATTTTCTATCGCTGGAATTAACCAATGTTTATATTAATAATAAATTTACAATTCAAACGCAACATGGGTCATATAATATATTATTATAATTTATATTATTGATGACTACATATTATAATATACAGGAAGGCGGAAGACAGAGAAGAGTGAAGGCGTTATATACCATGGACCTGCCAGTAGGCAGGTCCACTAAGAGAGAGAGAAGAGAGAGATATTATTGATTTGCCTGTTTGTAACCTGAAGGGACCGGGATACTGCCACAGAGGTCAGTGTCAGAACAGGGACTCCCAGTGTGTGACGATGTATGGACCTGGAAGCAGTTCATCACGTGACTCTTGTTATTCCCACTTCAATCCGAGAGGTGACTTGGACGGATACTGCGGCTTCTCAAATCCAAAGGATTACTATAGCTACATCCGATGTCAGCCTGAGTAAGTGTTTCTGTGTGTCTCACTGCCTTCACGCTCTTTATTAGACTAATCCTCTTCGTCTTTCTAGATCTTCTTTTCCTTCTCTCCTCTCTCTCTTTCTCTCTCTCTCTCTATCTATCTATCTCTCTCTCAATTGGTCTATCTATCTCTTTCTAACTCACTATTATTCTCAATTTCCTCTCAACCTCTTTCGCACACACGTTGTCTCTTCTTAGCTTCTCTTTTTTTATATCTACTGGTCTAGGCCTATATATTATCTCTTCCGTCTCTCTCTCTCTCTCCCTCCCTCTCTCTGTCTCAATCTCTCAATCTCTTTATCTCATTTGATCTCTCTAAATCTATACTAAGCCACTGATATTTGCTACTACTGAAAGTGCAACGTAGTCGGATAGATATCATTCTTTTAGAAATATGCCTCCAAATCAGAGGGCTTCTATTATCCGAAACAATAGTATACGGAAGTGTAATATAGCAAGGATAGCCTACCAATCTTATCTATTTGATTAATTCAGTATAAAAATGTATACAAAACTTTATCGGTGAGATTTGGTACAAGATTTTACTGACTGCGACAGTAGCCGTTTATTAGTAGCTAGTCGACTCGAACTATACTTAATTTTTATTAATAAAATATTGATTACGATCAAATTAAAAATGAATGATTTCAAAATATTTAAAATAAATCATTATATTTATATGTTAAACCTATAGCGTATTTTACCTTAGCCTGCATATTATTTGGTAAATGTGAAAACTTTAAACAAATATTTTAAATCTTTTTAGGGATATATTTTGCGGGACAATTCACTGTCAGAACGGGGGCCCGGCCCGGGTGATTGGGTGGTGGTACAGCACCTCCCTCCTCTCCCCCGCCAACGACCAGTGCAAACACCTCAAGTATGACTTCGATCCTGACAGGAATCTGGGACTGGTGCAGGATGGCGCTCCGTGCGGAACAGGAAAGGTTATTTAACAATTATTATTAAATTATAATTATATAATAATTGTAGTAATTATTAATGCTAGTTGTAATGACAAGTCATTAGTATCAATTAAATTAGACCAACTGAATGGTGTTTACAGTTGCATAAGAGAAATAAACATAAAAGAAACCAGTGACATGCATAGTGGTTGGAACGTCTTCTTCAACTTTCTGCTAATACATACATTTATAGTAGAATCAGTAAATTAAAATTTCATTATTATTACAGCGCACTTTTTATATTTATATACTGCTTAAATAATGTGCGCGATTCGTCTATGTGTAGAATAGATCTACATGTAATAATAACGTACTGTGTTGTATTTATTTACAAGTTATATATTTATTTCAGTATATGAGAATTTGAAATAGAAGGTATGTATAATATGAAAAATACGTAAAATGCAGATAAAATATGAACTGAATATTAAGCGTAATAAATACTTAAAGTATTATACTTTAAATATTACAAGTTATAATATATAGACGTACGCATAATTCGCAGAGTATGTATATTTCATTCCAACACTAGAATTATACGTATTATACAAGTTATATTTAATTCATACAATTCGTATAATATATTTAACATTCGTATTTCAGGTGTGTCAGAATCTGAAATGCGTTCGAGTGGAGGACAGTATAGGCTACAGTGACAGAACCTCTTGTGGAACATGTAGCGGCCATGGAGTAAGTACAACTTGTCCACAACTTAGCTAAAATTTGATTGCTTACGCGTCTTACAATACGACGTTTTGTACATCAAAGAATAATTACTCATGTCACTCTCATGCTTAATTAGCATGAAAATGAATAGATATCACAGTCATGACGAATTTTGATGAACAATAATTACTTATAATCACAGCTATGTTTAGTTGGGAGGAAAAATGATTACTTTATGTAACAGTTATTATTAATTAGGATGGGAAATATTTAGTTATATCATAATCATGCTTAATTAGCAGGGAAAATAAATACTTATGTCATAGTCGTTCTTAATTAGAATGGAAAATAATCCAGCAGAATGTGGATTCTTAATGTCTACGGTTTTGAAGTATGACGAGGAACCAGATGTTAAATTCTTATTGATTGATTGATTGAAGTGAGTCCTATAATTTCGTAGTTTTTAAGTTTCTACTTGAGCAAAGAATAGACTCAAATCTCAACGAGTGAAAGAGCAGCACAATAACTAATTTCATGCTTTGAAATTTCACCCTTCCAGAGTTCATTTTTGATCATTTGTCTATAATGTGTTATTATTCATCATCATCATCATCATCATCGTCATCGTCATCATCATCATCATCATCATCTTCCCTTTATTCCCAGCTTAACTAAGGTTGGGATAGACCTTCTCTGCTCATCTGTGTCCCATACCATATCATCTGTCAATCCCTTTTAATCTCTTTTATTAGTTTTAGGAAATTTAAATTTGCTAAAATTGTGTTATTATTACTATTATTTTACTTTATTAGCGTAATTTTAAAACATTTTTTCTATTTGTCAGGTTTGTAACAACCTGGGTCAGTGTCACTGTGACGTGGGGTGGGCCCCGCCCCTATGTGACTCAGTGGGGGAGGGTGGAAGTAACCATAGCAACGGAATCTCGCCAGCGCGTGAGTATACAGAATTTACACTTCACAGAATTTTTTCGAACAAGTTTATTAAAACACTGTACGAAATTATTAAATTAATGTTAACGATTTAATAAGTTAATTTATTAAATGCTTTAAAAAGTATACACGCATTATAGTGAAATGATCAACTATGTTGATATCTTTCACTTTTAATACCACAAGTTTTAACCATTAGGCAATTTAGACCATTTTCCGTATAAACAGTCTTGTGAATGTCAGAGATGTTACTCTCAGATCAGCGCGACTGAGATTCGAACCAATAAGACGCTAATAAGTTATTAAATTAAGAATTAAATTAATTTAAAAAGTTATTTAATTACGTTTAAATTACATAACTTGACATTTATTTGATTTAATTACAGCTTCAACGCCCACAGTTTCAACAACCCCGACAACGACAACAACAACAACCAGTACCACAACTACCACGTCCACGACAACGTCAACCACTACGACAACAACGACTACAACAACAACAACAACAACTACTACTACCTCATCCACAACAACATCTACTACCACGACAGCACCTACAACAACAACCACTACTACTACTGCTTCCTCCTCTCCAACATCGTCAACAACAACAACAACTCCGACAACAACAACAACAATCAGAACAACTCCTGCTTCAACGAGCACGCCAACATCGAGTACCTTGACAACAACAACTACTCGTGTAACGCCTAGTCCAACAACATCTACTACCGTTACAACTTCAATAACCACATCAAGTACAATTTCGAGCTCAAGCACAAGTATTAGTACAACAACAACAACAACAACAACGTCAAGTACCACCACCTCCACTACGACCAAGACAACAACAACAACTACTACTAGTACAACCACTTCTACAACCACAACCAAACGTACAACCACTACCACTTCTACAACCACTTCTACAACCACTTCTACAACCACAACAATACCTACAACCACAACCACTTCCACAACCTCTTCTACAACCACAACCAAACCTTCAACGACAACCACTCAATCTTCTACCACAAGCACCACCTTGTCAACGACTACAACCATGATAATACCTCCTTCGAGCTCAACAACTACCACCTCTAGCACAACAACTGCTAGCACAACAACAACAACAACAACTGCTAGCACAACAACAACTGCTAGCACAACAACAACAACAACAACTGCTAGCACAACAACAACTGCTAGCACAACAACAACAACTGCTAGCACAACAACAACAACAACAACAACTGCTAGCACAACAACAACAACTGCTAGCACAACAACAACAACAACTGCTAGCACAACAACAACAACAACTGCTAGCACAACAACAACAACAACTGCTAGCACAACAACAACAACAACTGCTAGCACAACAACAAAAACTAGTACACCATCTCCAGCCACAAATCCTACAACCACAACATTCAGTACCTCTTACATCTCATCCTCCACAACACCTAGCACTCTTCCATTTGAAGGCGGAGTTACGGACGCTGGTCAGATGGGAACCACTCCAAATTCACCAAGAAACTGTACGGCTGTGATCAACTGTGGATTTGGAGGAGGTATGATAACGAAATATTTCCTGATTTGAAAATGTTCAATTGTATGGATACCAACAGTTTTACTGCAATTAGTAATGTAATAGAAATTTTTGTATTTCAGACTTTATAGACTCTGCTATAGCTGCTAATTATAGTATTACCGAACAGAGCTATGGCTCTTTTATGGTAGCCTCTTCTGCATTGTCATCTTTTTATCCAACTACATGCAAGTTCCTATTGTTTGTATAATCTGTGCTGTGATGAACAAATAAACGATACTAAACGAAAAAAAAACGAAAAAAATAACTAAATATATTTAGAGATTTCATTGGTGAAATGTACAATGTACATTCCTATCTACGAAAGCTATGAATGGAATAAGTTTTTACAGGAGTATTGGTAAAGTCGTAAAGTAAAGCCGATGTTAACGTCAGTTTCATCTCTCGAAACCGATATCATTGATGGGCGACCCCAGTATACGAACCCACACATACTGATTCGTCGTCGGATATCTTACCGACATCGCCACTGGCTCCAGCCATTACCTTATAGTAATCAAATGTCAGGCATGAATTCACGTAGGCCCCCTAGTTATTAAATTCATCAACAAATGTGAATTTAAAACACCCTTGAAGGTAAGCCCTTCTGACGTTAACGTTAAAACTACAAAAATATGAGATACTGTAATAAGCAGTTTATGATATTATTCAATATGTAACCAAATTACAATCCGTAAGCTAATTTTTGTGACGATAGATCAAGTGTGTCTAGTCGTCATGAAGATAAACGCTTCTGAACCTTAAGGTTGAACGCACGTCACCCTAAGTTAGGCTATAGTCACTGACATCGCTTTCGTGTGAGGAAACTGACGTCAACATTAACTTTACCGGCTTTTAGTGTGTTTAACGTTAAGGTCAGAGTTCTTTAACTATCAGACCCTCTATGCATCGCTTGATATTGTTACAGACTAATAGTGCTCGATGTTGTCATTGATGACTGTAGCACTCTTATTGTTTTTAATATTATTAGACGGGATCGTGATATTTGGAATCATCCTGGGATCTCTCATAGTCCTGGTGTTCGCCTGGTGTGCCCTGTCCATGGACTGCTCCAGGAGTGTCAAATCCTCCTTAACCCCTGTAGCCAGCCCTCCCCATCTCCCCCCACACCCGCCCCCGATGCCCCCATCTGATCAGAATATGGGCGACTATCAGCCGATCTTCGGTAAACCGGCTCTTTACGGGACGTCCGCCTTTACCAGCCGTGTACATAACCACTGGAACCCTCCTGTTTGATTCGTCAATAGCAGGATGCGCTAGCTTAGCGATAAGCTCAGAAGCGTGATGATTTTCGTGAAGTAGCTTTGTTCAGAGCACTGCCGTTGCTACATATTATTGCCATAGACCATTTTTTAATACAGACATTTATTTATTTTAGGCTTTTTGAAACTTTCGTTTGTGATAAATATTGTAGTTTTAAAGGTGAATCGTGTTTTAAGATAAACGCATATATGGTAATGTTTAAGTTATTTATGTGCAATTGTTAATTGACATTGTGTGGATTTTATATTGTAGAAGTGTAGCTGGCCTGCATATTGTTTGTTTTGTTAGAACAATTTTTGTTATTCTACTGTTTTCTGTCTATTAGACGTTTTTCGCTCGGATTTTTGGCTAATTATACGTTTTGTCGTGATCAATAATACGATAGAGATTTCCAATATTTTAATTGTGCGATTTCAAATTTAGAGAAATTATTGATATAGAATTCTACTACTTTGGATTCTACGAGTTCTTTTTAGAATTATACATGTATACTTGCAATAATAGTTCTAGCTGTTACAAAATATAGTCCATAACCACCATTGGTCACTCAAACATATAAACTGATCAGTATATAAAATACCTAAATATTATGTTTATTTAAATGTCAATTTTTCTGGATTATTTCAAATATTCACTTCGTTTAAACGTAATTTTTACTAGATATGAGCTAATATCAAATAATTAGAATTTCCTGCATCAAAGTGTTCAACAATAGGCAGTGTCTAGGAAGAAAGTCGAGAGGAATTATAACATAACACCAATTAGAGTGCTACTGTTATCCATGACATCTTCATTATATCAGTATAATAGACTATAAGAAAAAACTTGCAAGACTACTATAAAGAAAATATTACATTATGTATGAACATCTTTAGACTACAGAGCATTAAAGATACATATACATGTATATAATGTATATATATATATATATATATATATATATATATATATATATATATATATATATAAAACATTAATGCAATTAATATAATTTAGTTATGTAGATTTTAAGTAAACTTAGTATTTAGAAATCCAAATTTATATAGATAGGAACACTAGCCAGCCTTTATTCACACGTAGATGAATAGGATATACATAGATATACATTTATTTTCAATGCATTTGTGTTTGTTGTAATGCAAGTGTTGTAATGTAATATAATTGTTATTTTATGCTATATTTCTGTACTTTGCTACCTACCACTCCTTGTGGTTTCTATAAAGATTCGTATATTATCAGAATATAAATTTGAAAGAAACTTAAGAATTGCAGAACAGAATCTTTCGACTGAATTTTTAAAATGTTACAAAGAAAGATAAGCCAAGAAGTATATAAAAAATAAATTTAAAGGTGTTAATACTTACTGGCAATAATCTGACAAAGTTTTTAGCAACAATTTATGCACGATTGCAACGGAATTTAATGCCATTGATTTTTTATAATATTGACCAAGAATCTCCATTCCGTATGATTCAAAACTCTTTCAAGATATTACGTGATAGTATGAAACCCAAAGGAAATCCTGCATTTAGATAATAAAGGATATAGGCCTATACATATGATAATATGAATTTCTAAAAACATGGTTCATTATGTAGACATATTCTTTTCTATTTAGTTTTAATTGTGTGTATGTACTGTGAATTGTTTATTTATTATGTTTAACGTATTTAAAGATGACTCTATTTTAAGCTCAAGCCATACATAAAGTTCTCCGCATGATTTTATGTGCCTAATATTTATATTTATTCGCTTTTTTGTTTATCCTGCCTATGTCTTTCAGAAGGTGTAAATGAAGAATGAAAGAGCATGAGTCTGATTCTGCTTCCGTCACGCGAACCCTGATGCCATGCTTATATGAAGAAACTGACGTTAAAATGAAAAGTCAAACCTCTGCAGAAAAAAGTCAAATGTCTGTCTCGATATTTTAAGAATACCGCGAACATGAGAAGTTACCAGTTTGCTTCAGTACCAGAATGGTATTTATTCTCTAAGGCTGACTGGCTCAGCCTTCTTCACTTTCATTTGGGATTTGATTTAGTTGATGCATGCAACTCTGTTGTTACCGGGTATTGGCAGATATTTCCATTTGCTTTATTCCAGTGTAGCATTTATGAAATTTAGAGTAATAATTTTAAAAGTTCACCAGATAAACTATTAAAGTTAAATGAATAAACGAATAGACATTTTTGCATTTGTTTTTCAAAATTGTGTAGCAATTTCTGTAGCCTAGACTTTCACCAACTGAAAGCCTTTCTGGAGTTGGTTTGGATCTTAGTGCTTTGTACAACACGACACGTGCAATCAACGGTTGGTTCATTCTTCAGCAACCCGGACACCAAATGGATATATAAAAATATATTAAAATATGAAATGAAATAAATGTATGATTGTTGATGAGTGGGCTACAAGATTGTGTCTAATATATTTGTTTATCGCATTCTGTTTTATGCTTTTCGGATACATGTATGGTGAATTTTCGTGTTCCTCTTATTTCGTGAAATGTAGCCTATCATGTGGGCTCCATTTCGCTCAACATTATGTACCTTTACTTTGACTATTATGTACTTTTACCATATATATTACCGTACTCTGGTGAAACAAAAGATATTTAATAGATCAAGTACAACGGACGTAATTGACTTGCATAGGAAGTTAGTGCTATTGTAGAAGTTTTAATTAAAATACTTTAACTTTAACAAACTTTTACATGTAATATAAGCTAACATATAATTTTGATATTTTATTGTGTTTCTGTAGAATTTAATTCTTGCCTTGAAGCTGAAATTTTAGATTTAGTCGTCATATAAATTAAGTTTTAAAGTAATATAGTAAGATATTTATTCTTGTTGACTGCCTTGTTCTATATTAAATTAAATTTAATAAAATTTAATTGCTGCAAATTTTCTAAATGAAATAAATATTGCACTACAACATAAATTATAGTTAGGTATTTCTAATTAAAATTACACTACAGAAATTAAAAGTTACAGTAACTTCCTTAAAAAGAACAGTATACTGCAAATGCTCGACGCTTGACTCATTTCATTTTCGATTACCCATAATGAGCACCATTCGTGGGACGCCTTCACAAAATATTTCGTATTTCCTTGCATAGGCGGCAAGTTTAAGATATTATAAATATTAAGGAAATCAAGTTCCACTCCCTGCATTTGAACAAGCAGCCTCGTCTCCAGCACCTACACCACTTGACTGTTTAGATCACTTGTTAGAATATTAGTGAGTTTTCAACTGAAGTCAACTTCCTCAATCAATGGACCTTGAAATCCAAATTATTTTTTAATTCTGTTAATGTAAGCGTGCGCAGAAATAACATTATCCGTGTTATGTCCGCGTCACAGAAGAATAAGCAAAGAATGAGGAAGGCAACGGGAAACCACATCAGAAGCCACAATATTCCCAAGCTATTGGCTGCATTAATAATTTTGTAAGGCATTGCCTTTGTAATTGGCCAAATTTGTTGATCAATGGAGTGCTCTATCGGGAACATGTAAATAGGCTGAAAAACATGTACCTTGGACCTGCCATTTGGCAGAACTCAAGAGAGAGAGAGAGATAGAGAGAGATAGATACAGACATAAATTCTATCAATTAACATGAAATAGTTTAAATAAAATCAAGGACTTGCTTTTAATTCATTTTTAATTATTTAAGCCTACAACTAGCAAGAAGTTAGTAACTAAAACAAATCTAGATAGTTGTTTGAGTTGTTTCAGTCTATATCTTTGCACCTATTGCAAGTTTGCAATCAAGTCTCGACAAAGCCTCTACCCTTGCTGATTGATACCGTATTGAGCGACTGTGGCGGCGACAGTACTTTACGTTTCAGCATTAGTTTGACGGAGTTTGCTTCTCAATTTAATTAATTTATAAAACAATAACATAGGAGGCTAAGAGTAATATATGTATTACTCTTAGTAAAGTATATATATATATATATATATATATATATATATATATATATATATAATATATACAGGCTGCGCATTAAAAAATATCCCCCTAGTACAATTACGATGGCTTAACCAATTATTGATATTTCGCTTTGAACTTTTAAGGTTCTCTTGTGGTGGAATTTAGCCATAAGCCGACCAAATTTTGTAAAAATATTTTTAAAGGAACCTGAGTTATCCAAGTTTTGAGAAAAAAATTGATTTAACACGCAACGTAAAACGTCGATTATAATCAATTTCTCTTTTAAAAATGTGCTGACCGAGATGGTATGGGAAAGTGCTTGTATCAGTATATTTTACCAGTTCTTGAATAAAAAAGATTTATATAGGATTCTAAATTATATACATTTTTAACTGTTTTATGGAATCGGGTACACTATTCCATAATTTATCACTAGAAAAAGTAATCGAATTAAAAATTTTAAGATTGAAATGAAAAAACAAAATAGTTAATTGTGACAATCTAGTCTCATACTCTTGGTAGCAATTCTGTTGACAAAATATTCATTATTAATATTGGAAGCAGGCCAATTGCTATCAGATTGAATATAATATTATGTGTGTATTAGTTTGCAGTTGCTAATCTAAATAACAAATTAACAGGAAGTACATTAAAATGTTGATGTAATTGTTGAACATTGCATAATTAATTTTGATCTTGAAGATTTTGTAATACGTCATTCATTGCAACTTGCAATGAATATAACATCGATCGACTAGTATTGCCGTGTATTTTAGTACCATAACTAATACGTGAATAAATAAGTGCGTGAAATAATATTAAGCGACAAATTACGGTTAAGAATATTTTTAAATTGAATAGCATTAAATTCAAAGTATTACTTTTTTAGCTAATCTATTAGTTTTATATGTTCATGAAATGATAATTTATCATCAATCCAAATACCTAGGAACTTAACACTATTATATCCATTAAGTTCATAGTCATTTATCTTACTTTTAAGATTATTGGTCTTAATAATTTCATTATCTAGATTAGAGGGATAGAGTAAAATGAAAATCGATTTGGCAATTTTAACAGTTTACGATTACAATTGAACCAATTCAATAAATTATTTCTTATATTGCTCTTCTGCCTCTTCAATGCTATCTTCACAAACAAAAATATTTGTATCATCAGCAAATAGTTTTAACTAAGCATTATTATACGAATATTGTATGTTATTAACAAAGACGAGGAATAATGCAATGCAATTCATATCACGTAAAGTGCCTTTCGTTGTTGCTAACTTTGAGATGGAAGTTTTATTGTTGCTGGTTTTATAGCTTCACACATTATTGAGAGATTTCCAAATGATTTTTATAGAGTTTAATCTGGTATCAAATATTTTCTGAAATATATTTGTTTATGTTTATAAATCATACTTTCAATTTTACTTTTAAATCCTTTGTAGATTTTTGCAGATCATTATTTTTGGGGTCTTTTTGAATTTCAGATAAACTTTAATTTGTGAGCTTGATGTCATTTTTCAGGTCATTAGTCAGCCATGATTTATCTTTAAGACTTTTTCTAGAGCATCTAGTTAAGGGAAAATATGTATCTACTGAAGTAGTTGTTTTTTTTAATAATGGTATTTGTAGAGTAATTTATATCATAGGTATTAGTAAAAGACCAGTCTAAAGTAGCTAAATTACTTTTTAAAATGTTGTATATGCTAAATATTCTTATAAACAAATAGTATTACACAATATATGCGTACAATTACTGTTGAATGAAACATAGTTCGAGAATACATGGTCAATAATAGTACCATTCATGTTGTTAGTACAAATAGAATTTGAACCTTGTACGCTATTCAAGCAATGTGTCAGCACAACAGACAAAAATTCACTCAGTATAATCATCATATCGTTTGACAGATATAAGCCTAATGAGTGAATTTAATTCTACTCCTTTGTCTTTAGAGATATCGTTGTTGCCGGGAACCTCCCATCTGGTACAAAATTGATGAATTAAGCGTCTCATAGCTTATCATTGAAATGCCTACTAATTTAACTTCTAAATATTTGCAAATCAAATAAGAGAGATACCGAAGTCAAATACAACTTCTAAATATTTGTAAATAAAATGAGGGAAATACAAAAGTCCAATTCAACTTCTAAATATCTGCAAATCAAATAAGAGAAATACAGAAGTCAAATTCATCTTCCAAATATTTGCAAATCAAATAAGAGAGATACTGAAGTCAAATTAAGTCATATTTCTGCAATTAAATTAAGCATAATTATTAAGCAATATCTCTATAAATCTCAGAACGAGCAATACAGGTTCTCGCCATCTGGCTTTTAACGTCATTTTCTGGGTCCAATGAAGATGTTAGAGAATGAACAAGAAGGGAGTCTACCCTACTGTCCGCCTTTGAACCGAATAAAATAGAATTCAAAATTCATTTCAAATTTTCGCTTAAATAGGCCTAAGTTATCTTAAGAAAATGCAATCTCTGATAATTTTTTCAGAAATAAAGAAAGAGAATAAACTAAATCAGTAAAAGTTTCGGTCTTGTACCTGCGAGGAAAGATGCTTCACCATAAAGCAGTGTTTGCTCTGGCAACGATCTTATTGACTATGTCAATAGCTCTCATTTGCGCTCAGGAATTTCAAATCATAAGTAAGTGCGCATCCATATTCTATCTATAATGTATATTATTGTAATAATAACGATTGACAAATTGAATTTATTTTCAAAATTTTTTATTAAAAATTCAACATATTCCGGCCATATTTTCTGTACATTTGAATCTTTTTACGCTTACCTAATCTACACTAAGTGTATAAAACATTTTTTAACTTCTAAAATGCATCATACATTGGTCGATGTATTGCATAAATATGGTTTTACGATTGCAATAGACATGTACGAAATTGTACGAAATATACAGTATGTATTAAATTAAATGTAAAAAGCTGGTATAGCTAAGGTTAACGCCAGTTTCCTCACTCGATGTCAGTGTCAAAGCGATGTCAGTGACGGGCGAGTCCAGGATTTGAACCCCGCATATACTGATCCGCGGTCGAATATCATACCGACATCGTCACTGGCACCAGCCAGATGAAAAAATAAATATTAAAATAAATTAAATAAGGAGTAATATTTTAATGTATTTTAATAATAAATATTAAAATAAATTAAATATGCATTTCTATAGTTCGCCCGACAAGTCACTGATATCTCTCTAGAGTGAAGACCCGGACGCTAAATTCTAATTTATTGATTGACATATCACAATCGCAGCTGAATTTAATGCTACGAAGCAAGCACGGTCTGATAAGAACTCAAACGAGAACTTGAACGAGAACGCTAACGGGAACTTAAACGAGAACGCAAACGAGCCATCAACGGACTCTGAGAAACTCGAGGAAATCACTGTGGAACTCTTCAACACTGAAAACATTCGACTTTCCAGCACGCTCGTTCAGGTAAGTATTGCAGAGCTACAGTACGTCGAAGAGATTTGAAGGGGGGGGGGGAGATCTGCCATTATGTATTCCTTTAACTCGTAATTGCATTGAATTTATTCCAATCTCCCTCTCTCTTAGTGCACTGCCTACTGGCAGGTCCACGGCTTATAATGCCACTACTCTTCTCTGTCTTCCACTCTCCTCCTCACGTCCACATATGAGTGGAACAACTAAACACGAGTGATCAAACATCAAGTCATCAAGTCATCAGCCATCAAGTCATCAAGTCATCACACCATCAAGTCATCACATCGTCTAGTCATCAAGTCATCAATTCCTTAACCATGAAGTCATCAAGTCATCAAGTCATAAGCCATCAAGACATCAAGTCATCACATCGTCAAGTCATCAAGTCATCACACCATCAAGTCATCAAGTCATCACATCGTCAAGTCATCAATTCCTTAACCATTAAGTCATCAAGTCGTGAGATCAAATTAATGAGCGTTGATGTAAAGATTAATGATCTTAGTTAGCATAATCAAGATAAGTCTAAGTAAATTACTTTCGTTTTCTAATGATTTTATATGGAGTTTTAGTTCACCATTCGGTTAACAAGATAAAAAAATAAATTTCAAATACAATCTCACATGTAAACGTAAGGTACAGAAAAAATTCTACGCAAACATAAGCTCAAACAAGCTCTCTCTTAGTGCACTGCCTACTGGCAAGTCCATTGTATATAACTTCTCCACTCTTCTGTCTTCCGCCTTCCTCTTCATTTCCACATATGAGTGGGTCTTTAAATCATCTAACATACCTAATCTCGGCCTGCCCCTGCCTCTTTTTCCTTCCATTCTACCTTCTATGACCTCTTTTAATAGACCTTCTCAAACAAGCAACCAACAACACTAATTCAACATTAACTAAATGATTTCCAGCGTACTTTCAAAGTAGTTTCGCTATAATGACTTACAGTCAACTCTCCCAACATGAAAGCTCTCTGGTAAGATACAGTTAGTACCTTTATTAGCGCACAGTTAAATTAATAATTAACCAATTACAGCAAATACCCATGATACAATTAAAGAATTTCAACAAGTAAGCTTATTATCTGAAAGACACAATTGCCTCAAAAACATTGTACAAGAGCATGCAATTTTAGCTCATTCCACAGAATTCCAATGTGAATTATTATTGCAGAGAGCTGAATTTGCAAAAGATGAGGGCAAAGAAATATCGGGCAGAAATTCTGAAAATATTCGTAACAAAACACCTAAAAGACTGGTAAGTTTTACACATATATACATCCTTATATTGATATAGTTTACGTTGTGCTTTTGGTTTGGCTGGAACTTCGAGATGCTCTCAATTGTTAGTGTACATGTTACCGTTAATTCCAGTCAACCTTATTAATTTTTAATTTGATATAATATAATTTTTATAGCCGTAATTAATTAATCTGCGTGATGTTAGCTCAAGAATACCAACTCATGCTGAAGAAGACTTTGTGCATCTAAACATTGACGTTATACATACTGCTACCTTATAGTAATTATAAAAACATAAAATATAAATATAAACATAAAATATAAAATATAAAAACGCTTTGAAAATTGCCCCAAGCTTAAAGAATAAGTGTTTCATTCAAATAATTATAATTATTAAGACTTGGGCCTGTCACGCAATTACATGTAGTTCTAGACGATCATTGGCTGGCATATAAAATTTTACATGTTTACTGTGTACTGAATATTTTTTAAACAAGTTCGCTACAATATATAATATTATATTATATATATACACCTATACATACATATATATATATATATATATATATATATATATATAATATTATATATATATATATATATATATATATCCTATAGGCAGCCCATTTATCCAACGGGGCGGGATTTAGCGCATTTGATTAATTCCGCTGCGCGCCAACTGGACGAAGTTAAGCTCCATCGCGCCCGGTTGGTACTTTGCGGGTGACCACCTTGGAAGACCGACTGTTGAAGACAGCTTTGAAAAACAAATCCCGACGGCGTCGGAAGGTTATTCTTAAATCCGCGCCGACTGCAATTGATGCGCCAACGAAAGGCAAAGATTACTAATAACCACGGAGAGGAATGGAGGAAATACTTAAAACTACAAAAACAGCAACTACGAAAGGAAATTACGTAGCACATGAGGGATGTCATGTGCGTAACCATACGAGTAAAAATCAGCGTTTTTTGTCTAACAGCTAAGGAAGTTTTAATAATTCTCCTTTTCTATACAGACATGAAAGGAAGGACTTTTTGCATTTAATTTAGAGTTGATTGAGAATTGATCTTTAGTTGATTTAGAGCTTGTTTGAATTAATCATTTAGAAGTGATTTAGAGTTGATTTAAAGTTGATATACTGTAGAGTTGATTTAGAGTTTATTAGTGTTCATTTAGAATTTAATTAGAGTTGATTTAGAATTTACAAGGAAACGTTTGTAGGGTTGATTTTCGAGTTCAAACAAAATGAGAAAGAGATTAGCATTCTGCGAAACGAATGCATGTCTTGATTAAAAGTTTTAGTTTAAATGACTCTTGTCTAATTTCTAATAATTATAATGTACTGAATAATTTTGTGTACCTGTCGTTTGAGTGCACTCATTATGAGTGTTTGCTTTTATGCTTAATATCATATTTTCATCGGCTACAAAAACACCCAACTGTTTTGTCACTGTAATAGTTTCCTTGTTTTAATTCGCCTCACGTTCGTTAGCCTATTTGCATAATCCATAGACAAACAGAGAAAACTTTGTAGCTGTAAATGGAACACTATTTGCTACAGTGGCATAGCGAGAGGGAGGCAGGGAGGGGCATGTGCCCCCTCCAAGACGTCCTGTAAAAGTTTTATTAAGGCCAAAATATAAGAGAAAACATTGTATAAAGTGTGCACCTCCCCAAAGTGCCTCCCCCACTATTAAAGTGCCTCCCCCAAGATTAAATCCTGGCTACGCCACTGGTTTGCTAGAAATAAACAGCAGTTTAAAAAAACTCAATGATTAACCAAGTGAAAGCTGAGTTATATGACATCAAAGTATAACAATAGATCGATATTCAATTTCCTTATAACCGGATCTTAAGTATATTTAGGTAAGCCTTTTGTTGAAGGCCCGAGCAATTTCTAAGTGGCATTTTTGCAATAAATTGATTAACGTGGCAACAATAATTATTAATATCTTACCAGACTGACTTTTGATCACCGGACCAGCACCGTTTAGGATCTTTTTTCTTTCTCTTCAGCATATTTTTTCAGGTCCTTTGGTGAATCTATTTGTAGTGACATGTGATGGAGGGAAATCCCTGACATCGTGCCAATCATCCTTGTATGAGGAAACGGACGTTACACCTTTATTATTATTATTATTACTACTACTACTACTACTACTACTACTACTACTACTACTACTACTACTACTACTACTACTACTACTACTACTACTACTATTACTACTACTACTACTACTACTACTACTATTACTACTACTATTACTATTACTGTTACTATTAAATTCCAACAGAATAACTCCAATTGCATACTAATATTGATATGGTGTGATCTCACAGTTCTCAGTGAGAGTAATGGAAGTAGGTGTGAGATAAGTATCATATAATTACGTTAGCGATGTGCTCTCCACAATGGACAAAATATCATTATACAGATTCTACAAAAACGCGGAAGAGTCAAAAGTTTAAGTTACAACGTAAAAAGCGCGGCTAACCGTATTAACTATCTCTTTCTCTCTCTCACTCTCTTTCTCTCTCTCTCTCTCTTTCTCTCTCTCACTATCGTTTTCTCTCTCTCTCTCCCTCCCTCTCTCTCTCTCTCTCTCTCTCTCTCTCTCTCTTTAGTATCTGCCTCTTTAGTATCTGCCTCTTTAGTATCTGCCAAATGGCGGGTCTAGGGTACATATTCCTAAGCATATCCTGCTTTCATGCTCCATCAAGAACACGTCATCGATTAACAGATTAGTTCCTTCATAAAAAGAACGTCATATCTAATGTAGTATATAGTAGAGACCTGAGCGGGGTTGAAATTTTAACCCAACCCGGCACCGCGGGGTGAAACATGATTCCATCCCCACCCCGTCCAGAATAAATTGTTTCCATCCCCACCCCACCCCACAAACATTGATTCCAACCCCGCCCCGCACCCGTGAAACTTATTTCTGACCCCGTTCCACCCCGCAATGAAAAATGTTAACATGTTTTTCAATATATTACACTTCATTACTATAAGTGTAAACACGTATAGTAAATCATGTTTGCACGAGTATATATTTATTATAAATGCAAGCCTCTATCTCGGATAGATATAGTCCCTACAATACATGAAATATATTTATCCGCTATGGGTCTTTATCATCGCAATGTAAAGTAAGCGCGCTTACTTTCAGACAAATAGCGCCTAACCTCTTTCCGAACTAATGACTTAAATCTTCAATAATAAGGTATAAATTTACATTAAGTCCTATTCTATGCTTACATTTTACATCAATTGCTATTCTGATTGCTTGAATTACTTAAGCGCACTAATTATAACAATAACGATTTAAGCGTTATTAGCTACACAACCAATAATATGCTAATATTGTTTTAATATAAAAGAGTTCATATTTTTGACCGACGTAACTGTTTAAATTAACTGCAAAGTCAGACTGAATGGAGATTGACAACTACATGTACATCCCTGGCCTCTTTGTCTTGTACCTCTCGCTACAGTCCGTTGAACAGAGGCTGAATCCAGACTAATTACACGACATTAAGATAAGGGATTCAACTGAATGACAGGATGACGGTAAGGGCAGGGACTATCTGACGTCAGATTGAATTGACATCTGATTTGAATTAAATACTTGTTGGACATTTGGATTTACACAGTATTATTTTTCTTACATCTTTCATCATGAAGTAGTGTTAGCATGTTTCCTTATCAGCACACAATCTGCTGTCTCTGACTAAGTTCTACTGTGTCGTTGATCTGCGAACTCACCGATTTCCTTCGGTATTTCTTCTTTACTGCACTTATCTTCTCTAATCTCATTAGTTATCTTTGCTCGCTGACGCTCATTTCCCTTTAGAACAATGTATAACAGCCACACAATCATTTTGTGTAGTTGTTAGTAGCAGCGAAGGGTGAATAAGAGGAGGAGCGGAGAGGAAGGGAGGTGGGAGAGGTTGAAAGTATGTAAATTTACAGTATTGAAGTAAAAAATAAATTTATGAAATTCCTTATTACGAAAAAGTTAGTAACTTAAAATTTTAATATATTTGTGTGTGTGTGCGTCCCCAATTTTTTGCGAAGAATTTTTAGTAAAATGTAAGCTTTTTTATTTCAATAATAATTGAGTTGTTTTTGGTAATACAATTTGTGAATTTTTTATATTTTACCCCCCCCCCCCCGTACATATAGTTGTATTATATTTGTGTATTATATTTGCTTCGTAAATTAACCCCGCGGGGGCCCCGCAAAACTAGCCCCCGACCCCGCGGGCCCCCCGCTAGAATTCCTTCCAACTCCCGCGGGACCCCGCGGGTGAGGGCCCCGTACTGCTCTCTGGTATATAGCTTTGGATTAATATGGCTTCTGAAGGGGTTTCCCGTTTCCATCTTCATTTCTTGCTCAGTCGTCTCCTGCGACACATGCAATTTATCAAATATTTTACGTTAATTTTTCGCATTTTTAAAATCTACAATAAATTCAGAAATTTTATTTCATACATTTTCACAGTAAATTATCTCGTAAGCGTTGAAAATTAAATTTTTATTTCTCGAGCCCATTCAAATATATAAACACATTTAATACTTGACATTTTCATATATATATTTTAGAGTTGCCATTCAACTACTGTTCCCGATTTCATTATAATCTAGTAATCTAGGAAAATAGATTTTGTAATCTAGCGAAATAGCATTCCATGAATTTTTCATTCAAATTCAGCTTGCCAGGATTTCTGCTTGCTAAAGGATGCAACCATGTTTAAATGATTTACTGCACACTGCTATGGCTAGACCGTTAGAATTGTCGGTGGGTATAATTTTAGCTTAGTAAACGCTGTTTTCATTCTTTCATTCAAATACCTCGTTTATTTTATATTGAAGATGGAGCACTTGAAGAATCTCACTCTGGCTGTCATCGTTCGAAACGAGACCTACGTACTTGATCTCAGTATCAACAGGTAAATATAAATAGAGTACTTGATCTCAGTATCAACATGTAAACATAAGCAAAGTACTTGATGTCAGTATCAACAGGTAAACATAAATAAAGTACTTGATCTCAGTATCAACAGGCAAACATAAATAAAGTACTTTATCTCAGTATAAATAGGTAAATATAAATAAAGTACTTGATCTCAGTTTAAACAGGTAAACATAAATAAAGTTCTTGATCTCAGTTTAAACAGGCAAACTTAAATAAAGTACTTGATCTCAGTATCAACAGTAAACATAAAGTACTTGATTTCAGTATCAACAGATAAACATAAATAAAGTACTTGATCTTAGTATCAACAGGTATATACATGTGTAAATAAAGTACTTGATCTCAGTATCAACAGGTATATACATGTATAAATAAAGTACTTGATCTCAGTCAGATTCTTAGAAGTAGTTCGCAACTTTTCACTTAGTAACTAAATAATAGATAACTTTAAATTGAGGTTTAGTAACTAACTAGTGCACATTTATATGGACCAATATGATTGCGATAAAACAAATCAGTACTAAATTGCACATGAACACAACGGAGTAGAATAGTTTCAATATTGGAAGAATATAAATATATTAGGAATAATAAATACAGGTGTCTTAATATTATATTTATATTACTAAATAATAGAGTCTTAAAATTAAAAATGTATTACTTTCTTTATGCATGTATTTGTCCTAAATTTTTGAAGTGTTTAATGATAGGGTGTTCTACACGGGAAGTTTATTTAGTAATTAATATTATAAATATATAGTTTACGAATTACCGATTGATTACTGCTAAAGTTAGAGCTTATTCAGAATTTTCTCGCAACATGCAGTTTTCTGTAGCTCGAGGGTTCTCTTTGATAATTTTTTTCAAAGGGATATAGTTAGGGGGCAAAGGCTTACCAGGACGCCATAAATGCCTTTTCATGGAGAAAGGTTAAAACTAGGGGGGGGGCTTAAACTTCACAATGGGGTCACACATCTGCCATGGGTTTGAACCCCCAATCACCAGCAAGTGCAACTCTGCGTGGCTCCAAATACGTGGCTCGCATGTGACCCCCCTACTCAAGTCCTTGAGCTGACTCTAACTTAGAGAACGTGTTGTTTACAAGACTTACAAGTTTTTGTTTTGCAATTTTGTAATTTATTCGACTTACAAATCAGCCTATCTACAGGCAGTCGTCCACTAGGTCCTCTAAGTTAATTACACCAGAGAAACCAAGCATTCTTCTCGAAGCACACTGTCCAAGCGCTCCTTCAAGCTTACTGCTCCACAGATCTGGAATTCTCTTCCTCCCACTTAACACACCCTCTCAGCTTACCCTTAGCTGCCTTTCCTTCATCAGGAACAGTTTAACAGGCGGTAATTAATTTTGTCGCCCCCCTGTCGTAAGGAATTCTACGATTTTTGACCCACTCCAGTCAAATTTCTTAAAAGAGTGCATTATTAACATGACAGGTATATAAAAATTGGACTAGAAACATCTTAACGGTTTAAATATGCAGTATTTGAAAGTGCTAGATCTCATCATAGATGATAAATTCTCTAGGCCGTGTTATGTGTGTAATGGTTGTTTGATTGAAAGATTTATTTGTTTGATTTCTTCGTAGTTTGCTGTTTGCTTCTGAATACAAAGAGATTCTACAGACGGCGAATGGGCAGACAATTCAAAACACCGATTTGGTAGTGCAAATAATTAACACATTTCAAAGCGATGCACGTAACAAATGTACAACTTAAATTTACAAAGTAAATCTAAAGAAAATTTTAATTAATATAATTTAAATGCATAAAGTACGTAAATAGCTGTAATATTTATCAATTTTCTCGCTGTCCGTCTCACTCTTTCTCTCGCTCTCGTGTTCAGCATAAGTCAGATCCATTGTACATATTCATACTCAGTGTCTGCTTTCACGCTTCGTAAAGAGCACTCCTCAAATCAATAAGCAAACCTTTCACAATAGGCGATGCCTTATCCCTACCTTATGTAGAATATAACAATATAAATAGATAAATATAAATATAAAGCCTACATATATATATATATATATATATATATATATATATATATATATTAATATATATATATATATATAGGCCCAAATGTTAATATATATATGTACACATACAGTATATATACATGTATATATATACATGTATATATACATATATATTTATATATATACATGTATATATATACATGTATATATATATATATTTGCCCCAGTCTGTATATATATATATATATATATATATATATATATATACAGACTGGGGAAAAAAATACATATATATACAGACTGGGGCAAAAAAAATAAGCGAAATCTCAATAACTTCAAGAAAACTCACAATATCTTTACTAAATTTTACTAAATAAGCTTCTAGGGGAGGAATTTCTGCGTATCTCCTGCAAATTTTGTGAAAATTGTTTTAGTAGTTTCGAAATTACAACATTTCTACTAGAAAAGTACACAAATCAATTTTAACAAGGCTTTTTGAAATGTCAGCCGTTTCTTTTTAGGAAAATAACAATCCTGAAAAGAGCCGTTTACTTAAGTGGTTGAGTATAAACCTACACTACCATGTTAGCTGCTCCAATAAAAGATGCTTAAAATTCGTTCTTCTGTTATAATTATTGTAAATTTTGAAGACATTTTCCGGTACTTTTACTTAAATAAGCCTTCTTAAAATTGATTTTAACACTTTTTCCGAAGAAGCGCTGTAATTTTTGCTATTTCTGGATATATTTTCACCAATATTTTACTGTATATATATTATATATATACAGAAGACTTGTAAGAAGGAATAAAAGTAGGAGGGAATTTGTTACAAGATGTACGATTTGCAGATGACCAAGGAATGGTAGCGGGCAGCAAGATTGGATTGCCGAAGATAATGGATAGGCTGAATGATACGGCTTTGAGATATGGCATGAAGATTAATATAAAAAAGACCAAGGTTATGAGAGTGTCCAATAATAAAGGTGAAGTTAATATCACAATAAATGGTACGAAATTGGATCAGGTAAGGAGTTTCAAATATTTGGGTCATACTATAACCGATGATGGGAAATTTGAGACGGAAATATGCAGTAGGATTGCACAAGCAAAAGCTGCCTTTGGTAGTAGAAAAGAACTATTAACAAAAAGTCTAAAGAATGACACAAAGATAAAGATAGTGAAAAGTTTGGTTTGGACCACGCTATTGCATGGGTATGAAACATGAACCTTAAGGAAGGAAGATATTAGGAAACTAGAGGCATTGGAAATGTGGATTTAGAGAAGAATGGAGAGGATTAGCTGGACTCAAAAGGTTATAAATGAGGAAGTTCTGGAGAGAGTTGGCACAGAGAGACTGTTGATAAATGTATTAAGAAATAGGAAGAAGAGATGGATAGGACACATTCTAAGGGGAGATGGTCTATTAAAAGAGGTCATAGAAGGTAGAATGGAAGGAAAAAGAGGCAGGGGCGGACGAGATTAGGTATGTTAGATGATTTAAAGACCCACTCATATGTGGAAATGAAGAGGAAGGCGGAAGGCAGAGAAGAGAGGAGGTGTTATGTACCATGGACCTGCCAGTAGGCAGTGCACTAAGAGAGAGATATACAGTATATATATATATATATATATATATATATATATATACTGTATATATATATATATATATATATATATATATATACAGTATATATCTACGTGTATATAAATATATAAATTATATAAACTGTAGCATCGGAGTCACTGTTTCTACCATGGAGCTGTTAGAGGTCACGAAGGGTCAGTGGCGGCGATCAGCACGTGCAACGGTATTGTGTAAGTTGTCTCCATCATCCTCGATGTAATTTATTTTAGTTCATTTTTAAAATATATACTTTAATAATAAAGAATATTTCATAGCATATAAAATTCTTAGTATATAAAAGCCTTTTTGCGAAGGTGTGACATAAAAAATGAAAGTTTAAAAAAGTATTTTATCTCTCTTTGTTTGCCTACTTACTTACTCAGTTGTACTCAATTCTATTAATTAGATATTTTCATTTAATTTACTACTCTTACTAATCTTCATACAGAAAATGTAAGTGCATATATATATATATATATATATATATATATATATATATATATATATATATATATATATATAT
>CAJHZI010000737.1:1205000-1444221 GCA_905160935.1 Enchytraeus crypticus | reverse complement strand
TGGTGTAGAAATCATCCCACAAAATGGATATTTGAAAAAAATTATTCACTATGAAGAGCGATTCTTCTCTTCTCTAAATGCCGTGCCTGTTCCAAGCCTGTGCGGTCATGGTCATATTCCTCCATATGTCTCTGTTCATTGTTGCTCTGATCATCTCTGTTTCAGTTAACTGCATCCATTTTCTAAGACTCTTAATAAACGTCATTCGTTGTCAACCTTGCATCTTTTTCCTTCTATTATTCCTGTCACTACGGTATTTTCAACTATTTTGTTCCGCATAATGTGTCCGATTAATGAAGAGCGATTACAATTCCATAAAGAGGAAAGCGAAGTTACTTATTCATTATCGGTGGAAATACGCCAACGTTTGCAATGAAAAGTTAAAGTATTTTATGTACTGAATATAACGTATGTTGCGATTTTAATAATTTACTTAATGTGTCAATTGTGCCGTATTAATTGCGATTTTAATTATGTAATTTAATATGTCATTGAATGCTATATTAATTGTGAATTTAATATGTTATTTAATATTCATTGAATGCTATATTAATTTGATTTAATTCAAAGAGATCTACCATAAACGAATGGCCACAGGATCTGGATATGAAGACAAGAATAGTTGAAATGTACATCGTTAACGATTACAGCCAGGTACTTCAGATTTCATTTAAATACTTTTATATGTGAACAACTGCTAAGTGACGATATCGAACTCTTGAGAGCTATTTCTATTGAAAATTTGTATAAATTAACAAGATTAGCTTCACTCTTACTCCAAAAATGTATCGAATAGCCGTCGAGTGATTTAGTCAGTAATGTGTTGCTATCTAAGCTGTGATAACAATAGATAGAATATTTATTCATGCTTATCTCCGCTAGGCTTTGGACTGAATTGCCAGGTTTGGTTTGCATCGTTTTTGACCCCACATTCTACTCATCGGTTGGATTTGTGTCATACTGCTGAATGTTGTTGCGGACAACAGTAACACTCTCATTCCGTTATTGTTGTTTTTGTTGTTATTGTGCAGAAATTCGCATTGCGAAGTATATGTGTTTATTTAACTAAATATTGATTAATTATGCGTATCATACAAAGTATAAAGTTACATGTAAAAATATAAAGTTTTAACTGCATTCATCATCATCACTGTCATCATCTTCCCTTGAATCCCAGTTTAACCAGGGCCTGAATACGAATATATATTCTTATCCTTTCGAATTAAAAAATTCTGTGGCAAGTTCTGGATTCTAGGCGCTCACCAACAGAATGCTCCTTCTGAGAGTGGTATGGGCCTTAGTGCTTTCTCGCCTTTTAAGGCACGTGCAGTCCAAGGATGCTCTATTCTTCAGCAATCGGATCCAAAACTGGTAAATCCATAACTGTATTACGAACATGACTTGTAATTTTGCAGTACACGCTGATGAACAAGAACGCCGAGGACGTTCTGAAGAAGGCCAAAGACATCATCAACGTCGCTAGTGCCGTGAGTAACTACAACAATTCATCAAATTCTAATTAATTTAACTTAAGTTTATTTAGGCAATCACTATAATTCAATTTTTTTTTTTTTTACTATCATTAAATGGTATAGATAAAAAATTTCCATCACCCTGCACATTTCTTCTTCTTCCTTTTCGGATGTGCTGCCTAATGTCAGGGCCGTGACATATAACTCTTCCAACCAATTCTATACTCAGCCTTCCTTCTCATCTTTATATATTAATTTGTTATCAAAATATACAAAATCCCATGTCTTGATCTGTCTCTAACTCTTTTTCCATGTATTCTTCCCTCTATTACGTCCCTACAGAACAACACTTACAATTTTCATTACTCCCTATCCACATTTTCTCTGTCTAGTTCTTATCGCACTATCACTTCTATATACTAGAATTTATACTGACATGAATCACCGTTTATTATAGATAAACTTTAATTCGTATAGATAACAACAACAATTTTTCTAAATATATTTCATTTACTATTCTTTTATAACTTGTCAATAGTTTGTTTGAAATCTTTTAGATGTACCACAGTCAGGACATCTACCTCGTCATAGTTGGTCAGGAGGTGTGGACGGCTCCTAAGCTCACGTACAGCTTGCAGAGGTCTCGACAACTCCTTGAGGACTTCACGCTCTATGTGGAAAGTAAAGTCAAGCAACAACATGACCAGGCCACTTTTATCACGTATGTCAATCAATCAATTTATCATATAATAAAAACTAAATGACCAGGCCAGATTTAGCACATATGTCAGTTAATCAATCAATCAAATAATGTTCACAATGTTGATCAAGTATGCCAATTTATCAATCAATCAATGAAACCTGCGACACCGGGGCCTTCTTCGAAAAAAAAAAAAAAAACATCTTCTAGACAATTTAGACCATAGATTAAAATGAATTTTTGTGGAAAGCATCGGTTAAAATAACTTATTTGAGGATGGCATCTTTTAGAAATGTATTTTAATTGAAGCAATGATTAAGAATTAGCAATAAATTTTATTGGAGAGTTATGCCTTGATGAGAATTTATGAGGAACTTACAGTAGTCCAGACACGCACACACACACACACACACACACACACACACACACACACACACACACACATATATATATATATATATATTTATATATATACATACATACAAGTATACATATGTACATAAACATTTACATATATACATATACACATAATCTCATATGCACCTAATACTAAGTAAAATTTCTCGTATAAGCAGAAATTATACGATTAAGCATGTAGTCACAAACACAAACAAAACAAATAAAAGTTATATATACATGTATATATATAAAATCAAAGTTACCGATAACAGACACAACTCAAGCTATAAACTAAGATAAATTTTTAAAAGCAATTTTAGCGAACGAGAGATGCTCAGGTCAATAGACACCATAATTACAAACTTATCTTAATATATTTTTATGAAAATGATGAGTTACGAGTCATTGTTTAGACAACAAGGAGAGCGAATATTTTTGTGTCTTGGAATCGCTAATCAAGGCATGATGATATACATTTAGTGCTGCATTATTTATTTATATTATATTATTATTATAATCACTGCATGATGAAATACATTTAGAGCTGCAGGTCCGTTTGAAGACGGAGTGGTTGGCAAGGCATATCTTGCAAGAATGTGCGGACAGGCCTCTACGGCTTTCATCTGCGTAAGTGTGGCAACGCTAATTTTGTAAAATCTCAAAATCTTCGTAAGATTGTAAGCTCTCAAGATTCAGATTTAAAATTTCACATTTTAAAATTTCGCGACAGGGGCACCTCCCCCTTTTGGCTTAAAGCGCTAAACGCAACTTAGCGGGGTCCCGTACAATAGCACGGTACCCCTAAGTTTGATTTTCAGGTACCCCCGGAGAATTTCGTGACGCAAACTGCGTCATTGCTTATATGACCAAGACATCCCTGTTTCGTAAAATCTGATTCAGTACTGAGTAGTCATTGTTTTTATTGCTGCATTGCAGTCATCCGTAGAGCAGAAAGATAGATCATCAATTAATAAGTATTAATTAAGTACATTAATTAAGTAATTAATACATCAAGTATTAGTATAAGTAAATGTACGCTTGTGACGGTAGAGGGAATGTGTTAAGTTTTATCATTGAGCGTTAAAGGCTAAAGCCAAGTTTAACGTCAGATCTAGGCAAGTTAGTCGATCTAAACTAATTTTCCTTCATTGTGTCTATAACAGTTACATTTGGTCTGAAGAACACAGCATTGGCTTGAAGTTTAATGTAAAGAAGACAAAGGTTAAGAAAGTGTCTAGGAGTCACAGGGATGTAACCATTGCATTGAATAATACGCTACTGGAACAGCTAAGAAGTTTCAAGTATTTGGGCCACACCATCACGGATGATGGCACGTGTGAAACGGAAATAAAATCTAGAATTGCACAGGCGAAAGAGGATTTCGGAAATAGAAAAGAACTACTAACAAAAGGCATCGGAAAAACACAAAGAAAAAGAGTGTGAAGACATTGGTTTGGTCGACACTTCTGTATGGAGATGAAACGTGGACTTTGTATCAGCGAACTAGAGGCATTGGAACTGTGGTTATGAAGAAGATGAAGATTAGTTGGACTGAAAAATTACAAATGAAGAAGTTCTTGAAAGAGTCAGTACAGATAGACAGTTAATAAAATTAATATAATCAGAAATAGAAAGAAGAGCCGGATAGGGCATATTATAAGGGGTGGTTTGCTAAAGGTTGTAATAAAAGGATGAATGCAAGGAAAAAGTTCCCGAGACATGGGATGTTGGATGATCTGATAAAAAAATTCATACATAGCGATGAAAAGGAAAGCTGAGAATAGAATTGGTTGGAGGAGTTATGAATGCATGGACCTGCTGTTTGGCAGTGCACTAGAAGAATATATATATATATATATATATATATATATATATATAATATACTGTATAATGCATATATATATACTGTATATATATATATAGTATATATGTATATATATTGTATATATTTATATATATATACTGTATAATGTATATATATACACGTATATACTGTATATATATACTGTACATATATATATATACATATACATACATATATATATATATATATATATATATATATATATATATATATATAATGTGCACATAATCATATTGAACACGGTATTATATTAAGCAGCACCTCTGCTTTGTTTATACAGAGTCTCGAAGGCTTCTCAGTGGCCACTGTGGCAGAGATAGCGGCTCATGAGTTGGGACACAACTTTGGACTGGAACACTCCGGGAGCGAGTCCGGAACCTGTGTGTGTGACAGTCCGTCTAAAACCTGTATCATGGATCCATCAGAGTATGTATAGGAGCTTAGTTATAAAATTTATACATGTATAACTGTATATAGACATATATAGGCCTACATGCATATATATGTGTATATATATATATACATATATTATATCAGTAGACTGCATATGACTTATATATACATGCATATATATATATATATATATATTAGTTTATGTAGTATTTTATAATTTTATTTATATATATATATATACATGTACATATATATATATATATATATATATATATATATATATATATATATATATTATCAGATATCAGATTATATCAATAAATGATATATATATATATATATATGTAAATATATATATATATAAAATAGTTAGTTGGAACGCCTCGTAGCAGAGTGGTGAAAAGCTCGCCTCTTGAAGGAGAGGTGGCGAGGTCGAGACTGCGTTGCGACGTGCTGGGATTTTCTTATCCTATTTTCTTATCCGAGGGGCGAATAAAAACCAAGTAGTGTATAGTTGATGATGTCAGGCCGATGGATAGCCGACCTTAGTGTTCCACTTCCTGTCTAGTCCTTTCCGTGTCGACCAAGAGTAGGGGTAGAGCCCAAGGCAAGCAAAGAGAAGATTTAATGCACTAAGTTCTCCCTATGAAGTCGAGATTACAGATCGAGACTAAGAATGTTAGATGATTTAAAGGTCCACTCATATGTGGATATAAAGAGGAAAACGGATGACAGACAAGAGAAAAGGCGTTATATACCAAGGACCAGTAAGCAATGCACTAAGAGAGAGAGAGAGAGAGAGAGAGAGAGAGAGAGAGAGAGAGAGAAAGAGTTTAATTCATTGTAAATTGTGGATAGAATACATAAATAGCAAAAATATTTGCCGTGACCAGGAATCGAACCTGGGTTCTCTCGGCCACAACGAGAAGTACTAACCCCTATACTATCACGGCTGCCCGTGTTAATGCTGCTTGATTTAACAATTAACGTGGTTTGTTTAAAATGGGATCAATATAAATTGATTTATAGTCAATAGAGTTGAAAGGTTTATAGCGAGGCGAGAAAAAGCATAGGAGCCAAACAAGCAGACTGAATGCTTAATTGCGATTGAATGATTTAAAATAATGTTAACTTGACCCTGTGTATCTCTAGTTTCAATTTACTATTCTTGTAGAGGTCTTTAGCAAATTTGTCTAAAAATTCTATAAAAGTCAGAAAATAAATTAGATAATAAATTAGATAATAAATTAGATAATAAATTAGATAATAAATTAGATAATAAATTAGATAATAAATTAGATACAGTAGAAGCCGAACAACAGGATGGAAGGTATTAAAGCGAACGTGAACTAAAGGCGGAGTTTAATGAAGTAAAGAAAAAATGAAAGGAATATTTTGTAAATGAACAAAGATTAACAACAAAGATTAACAACAAAGATTAACAACAAAGATTAACAATAAAGATTAACAACAAAGATTAAGAACTAAAAATAAGGAATGCAGTGGTATAGAAAAAATAAACTATGGACGGGAATGGTGAAAATGGACCAGACGTAATAAAGGAAGAAATATATGATTAAATTTTCGTTTTCACCGTAGCGGGAAAAGGAAATTATAGAGTTCTTGGCATTGTTCTCATGAAATTCTTGGCTATTTTTAGATATTCGTAGACATTTCAGATTTTCTGAATATTTCACAGGTCTCATAAACAATTGAATATAAGAATAGTATATGTAGCATTGTGTAGGATTTGAACTATAAGACATAGTTTTCAAAAAGCAAAATTTAAAATACCTCCCCGACGGGGAATTGAACCCCGGTCTCCCGCGTGACAGGCGGGGATACTTACCACTATACTATCGAGGACTGGACCCTAAATATTCAGCTGCAAATGATACCATGATGTAAGGCAGCCTATGCACAGGTTATCATTAGTAGGACTGTTGGGAAAATTAATAGACATTTTTTCGCTCTCCCTCCAGAGATCTAACAAGTGGCAGGTCTATGGTACATATTCATATTCTCGAATTTGCTTTCATGGTTTTTAGAGAACACTTCATAGATCAACAACTTAATCTCTTCTCAAAAGGATATTCCATACCTTGTGTAGCCTACAGCATGGAAGAATATGGCTTCTGAGGTAGTTTCCTGTTGCCTTCCTCAGTTTTTTGCCTTTGTCGTCTCTTACGACGTGTGCAATTAACGGTTGATCTATTTTTCAGTATCACGGACACTACGTGGGAAAGAATATACCAAAATAGCAAAAAAAACTTAGAAAATACAAAGTTCAGATAAAACTACTCGATGTTGCTGTCAGTCCTCGATAGTATAGTGGTAAGTATCCCCGCCTGTCACGCGGGAGACCGGGGTTCAATTCCCCGTCGGGGAGGCGTAATTTTTGCAGACAAGATTGACTAAGCCCACTTTGGTTCTTAATCAAACCCCCACTTGCAACCTCTTGTCTAAATGGCAGTTATTTTTGCAGGCCCGTTTAGATGGCTCCTTTTTATTCTACGCTTAATGCAATGACTTCATTTAGTCTACATAGCAAATGTATCGAGCATAGCAAGCTTACCAAAAGAGAAAACATGCAACAATAGAAATTTTAACAGATACATGTAGTACTGTAGAACAGAAAAATACAAACAGACGACTTTTAAGCTTTAGTACATTTAAAAAGTAAAAGCTAAGGTTAACGTCAGTTTCCTCACTCGAAAGCGATGTCAGTGACGGGCGAGCCTAGGATTTGAACCCGCATCAACTGATCCGCGGTCGAGTATCTAACCGACTTCGCCACTGGCTGGAGCCAGTGGCGAAGTCGGTAAGATATTCGAAGTCGGTTTACTGAAGAATAATAATGAATAATTCACTGAAGAATAATGATGTTCTAAATGGGCTGGAGTAAGGTACCCGACCGCGGATGTGATAGGTTCAAATCCTGGACTGGCCCGTCACTGACATAGCTTTCGAGTGAAGAAACTGACGTTAACATTAGCTTTACCAGCTTTAACATGATAATTAGGAATGATGTTAGACATTACTTAGCAAAACAGTCTGAATGAATTAAATTTAAAATATTTTATAGTAAATTTTCATTACTTCATACATAGCACGGGTGGAACGACAGCTTGGTCCAGTTGCCACAAGAATCAACTGAAATCAAAGGAAGCTTACGGAAACTTTACCTGCCTACGGAACATGCCGAGAACTATATTTGATCAGAAGTCTCTCTGTGGTAACGGACTTGTTGAAGCTGGAGAAGATTGTGATTGTGGAAGTGCATCCGTGGATGAGTGCAATCCAGCGTGCTGTGATGTCACTACCTGCAGACTAAAGGGTTCCTCGCAATGCGCCCATGGGAGATGTTGCGATGTACCAAACTGTAGGGTAGGCGTAATTATTTTTTTTAATTAGACTTTTCTTTCTAGGGTAAAAAAATCTATAAAAGCGGTTTAAATATTGTTAATGAATTTGTCTTCATCACAAAACATTATGGTATCAGGTTTAGCTATTAGTAGAGAGAGAGAGATATGTGTTTATTTCAGCATCAACACCAAATCACTGGCAAATACAAATAGAAAAAAACATTTAAAAGTTAAATTAAATTAAAAATTTCCAGAAACACAGGGTATCAAACAGTCTTAAGAATCTAGAACAACGGCCTTCAGGGAAGATGGTACACATCTTATCTAGCTGACCACCGTAATTTTTATTATTTTTTATTAGTAATTTTTAGAACTAGTTTATTATTAGTGCTCTTAAAATTTATTTATTGCAAAATGTTTGTTTTACTCGCAAAGTACAATTTCTATCAATTTGCTTCAGAAAACCCATTTGTTACCTCGCACATATGATGCAAATGGAATATCGGTAAATTAATTTAATATATTCTATTTTACTGGCCCAAGAGATCGGACACATTCAAATATGATCTGCTACAAATAGCTAGCAGAAAAGTCACTAAATTTGCAGATATTTAAATTTAAAATATACAGTGCTATTCATATTTGTACAATATTTTGTTGCACTAATATCAAAATACGACAGTGTCCACCACTCTTTAGAATGGTATTGTATAAACTAATATCCGCAACATCATATTGGCATGAAATAAAATACCAAAATTGCATTACACTAAATTAAATAGATTTGCGTAGTACTAGTATAAGGTATGGTACGGTTTAGTTTAGTATGGTGTGGTGTGGTGCGTTATGGTGTGGTGTGAAAATATATAAAAAATATAAAGTGCAGCGCAGTGCAGTGCACTTTGTATTTTATTTATTTTTAATAAAAGAAATTACTAGTGCAGGGCACTGCACTGTAAAGATCTAAAAGTTAATGCGTGTGAATATTTTGTTTATACTGTGCATCACCTTCACATATTTTTAAATATAAGAAGTTAACAGTGATAGTTATGCAACTATCACTGTTAACTTCTTATATTTAAAAATATGTACATGCTAAATTAGAACTAACGAATAGTTTTTACTAATTCAATAACATGAAAAATTAGAATTAACCAACAATTTTCACTAATTCTTTCTGTCTTACTATACTGCCTACCGGCAGGTCCATGGTGTATATCACCTCCACTCTTCTCTATCTTCCGCTTTCCCCTTCATTTCCACATACGAGTGGGTCACTAGTTCTATAACATGTAAAATTAGATTTAACGAATAGTTTTCACTAGTTCTATAACATGTAAAATTAGATTTAACGAATAGTTTTCACTAGTTCTATAACATGTAAAATTAGATTTAACGAATAGTTTTCACTAGTTCTATAACATGTAAAATTAGATTTAACGAATAGTTTTCACTAGTTCTATAACATGTAAAATTAGATTTAACGAATAGTTTTCACTAGTTCTATAACATGTAAAATTAGATTTAACGAATAGTTTTCACTAGTTCTATAACATGTAAAATTAGATTTAACGAATAGTTTTCACTAGTTCTATAACATGTAAAATTAGATTTAACGAATAGTTTTCACTAGTTCTATAACATGTAAAATTAGATTTAACGAATAGTTTTCACTAGTTCTATAACATGTAAAATTAGATTTAACGAATAGTTTTCACTAGTTCTATAACATGTAAAATTAGATTTAACGAATAGTTTTCACTAGTTCTATAACATGTAAAATTAGATTTAACGAATAGTTTTCACTAGTTCTATAACATGTAAAATTAAAATTTATTTTTATTTTCCATTAGTTTTCTCTCGCAGTTTCAAACAACTGAACTATCAATTACCACCTTTAAATAATAAATTTAAAAACTATATTTTAATCTTAGATTAAGCCCAGTTCCACTGCCTGCCGTTCATCGAGGGGTCAATGTGATGAACCTGAATACTGCACTGGGTCATCAAACCTTTGTCCAGCGGATCAGTTCAGAAAAAACTTCACTTCATGCAGGACAGGATCGGTTAGATTGTCTCAATAGCGCAGTGATAACGTCTTGAAGTTTTAAATGACAACTACTGAGGTATATTGAACTCTCGTAGGTTGTAATCCCAACCCACGATTTTAATCTGAGAATAAAATCTCGGTCATTCACTGGACTGGTTATACGGAAAACAGACTAAATTACCTAAAGGTTTAAACATTTAGTATTAGACGTGGTAGATATCAATATAGTTGATAATTTCACTATAATGCGTGTTTACTTGTTATATTCTTGCTTACAGTTCTTCTACGAATGTAAAATATGGTAATAGTCAAAATTTAAATTGGACTTATTGTCGGTTTTATTACGCAAATGTGTTTGCTTTATGAATACCGCTTTGCAATGTATGCCTTGTCTTCAAGCATACCGTATTATTTTCTTTATGTTCGTCATTACATGAATGTGTTAACAAATTTCCGTCCAAATGTCGTGAAATATACCTCAGAGGTTTTAAGACACTCTGAACGTTGTCCTTTTTATTTCATAGTATCTAAGGAAGCCCTTGATTTTAAACCCTTTGCTCTTTAGGTTTACAACATTGTAATTTTGTAAATGCTATGATATTTTAATGGTGCTTAAATCTTTTATTATTTTATTCTCTCATTAGGGCACATGTTAGAGTCTTCGGACCTTTGTGTCCTTTTCATTTCATGTGAATTGCTGTATTTTGTGAGATTTTTCTAGCTCTATTGTGTGAAATGATTGAATCATTTAAATAAAAAAATAACAAAAATAGGGTTTGAGCAGAGTACAGATTCTGACTATTTCTTACCTAGCCACTTTGCCTTTTAAGATTAAATTAAATTTAATTGTTACACGTAACTTGAACCTTAACTTCGCATCTTCTTGCAAATTAAAAGAAATTTTTGATTGAATCATTTATACGTCCAGACAGACGGATACTGCTACACCGGGGAATGCAGGACACGGGATGGGCAGTGCTCCATGATTTACGGATCAGGAAGTGTGAGCGCAAATAATGAGTGTTATGAGGCAAACAGGAGAGGAACTCAGTACGCCAACTGTGGCCTCCAGATTGTAGACTTGCTAGTGTACTTTCAGAAATGTACTGCGAGGTATTAAATAAACATCTCTGATTTCTGATTGTTTGACTTTTCTTTTTATGCTATTGATAAGAAAATGTGATTCTGAAAATGTATGTATACCATTCCATCTATCTGGTTTGCTATCTATCTATTGAACCTTTCGTAGTCTTCGGTTCTTCAGTATAAATCTTCTTACTGTACCGTACACTACAGTGTAGATCTGGCATTGATAGACGCTCCTTCATGTTGCCAGCTCCAGCTGTTCCTATATTATGGATTTCTCTACGATAAGATCTACGATCTTGTAGATATTACATTAGCACTTTCCCTGGCGAGCTAAACCCATCTCTCTCCGCCATAGATGAATATTCAGACCCTCTTGCCACGGAGTTTGGACTAGCATTGATTTTATCTCGCTTTCGCTTGTGATCATTTATACTCAGTCGTCATCATGTATTGCATTTGCGGGTATTGATGTAGAGCCCGCTTGAGACATCCCTGATATGGTTTCGTGTAGAGAAACCGGACGTTAAATTCTTATTGATTGGTTGAATATCATATAGATAATGCTGTGCTAACGTTGCTCAGTTTGTCTGGGCCAAAGTCGTTCTTTCGTCTCTTCAAATCTATACCGGTCATTTAAAGGTCACTTGATCCGTTTGATTTTATATATAGTGCAAAGCAGCGAAACCTAAACCTTGATTACATTTTGGAAAGTTAAGCGAAACTGAAGTCTGGTGTACCGGTGTATCCTGAATAGTGAATGTCACACAGTTTACTCTCTGACAAGCTCCACCGGGAATTGATCTCAGGACCTTAGGAACAGCCATTGAAACTTCATGACACTACCTAACACACTTACACACTGAGCCACCAAGACATTCAATGATTAAAAGTAAATATTTGTAGTGTTTTCTATTTGTCTTCTTGTAGCGACATCTACTGTGGTACACTGCATTGTCAGGGAGGTGGGGATATACAACTAACAACCTACGACGAGTACAGTAAAGCCACTGTAGGGACATCTACTTGTAGGATAACAACGTTCAGCACGGAGCCAAATCTAGGCTATCCCCTTGATGGCACTCCCTGCGGCAAGAACATGGTCCCGAATTATCACTCTCTCTCTCTTTCTCTCTCTCTCTCTCTCTATCTCTCTCTCTCATACATGTATATTTCCTCCATATAATAAAAATCTTATCCTCATCTTTTCTTTTCATATGCATATAAAATAAAAATATATTGAATCAATGAGCTATCATATCTTTCATCATCCCAAGGTCTCGTTTTCCCCTAGCCCCCCCCCCTCCCCCATAATATTTCGCTTACTATCTCTCTTAACAAATCTATTACTACGCCAATAGTTCGTCTATATTAGGTTCAGGTCTATATTAAATCATTGAACAGCGTTTTCACTTGTGTAAGCAGAGCCCAATTGATTTAAAGAAATGGATAATACTTGGCAATGCTGAATGATGTTCATTCACATGATGTTTACTCACTGTTGTATTATAGTTTATATGATACTTTGACGAAATAAGAGATTGTTATCTGATTAACCGACCTCAATAGGCTTGCGAGGTTTGAAGTAGCCTAAGTGCCATACTATATAGCCTATCTTCAAATTTGTCCGTTACTCTAATTTTGTTACTGATATAGTTTGATTAATCAAAAGCTGGTCGGTTGGTCGATCTATTGAAGTAGTGAATGGTCAAATTTATAATCATTTTATTTCTTTATTTATTAAATATTTAAGATTTCATTTGCAGTAGATATCGATATAATTTTTTTATTTTTTATTAGTTAATATGTTAAAAGATGCCAAAAATTCCTGCAATTCGAATCAATGATCTTATATGCATTTATGTTAATGAAGCACACCTCCGAGTCGGCAATCCATCTTAGGCGCAATAAAACTACATATCATACGACAAAAATCAAAATATGTGTTTGCTTCATTAATTTGGATGCCTTAATAGCATAGAGGTAACGTCATGAAGTTTTAAATGACAGATCCTGAGGTGAATTGAACCCTCGTGGGTTCGAATCCCGGCCGCGCTGATCTGAGAGTAAAATCTCGGACATTTACTGGACTGGTTATACGAAAAATGGTCTAAATTGCCTAACGGTTTAAACATGTGGTATTAAAAAGTGATAGATATCAACATAGTTGATTATTCACTATAATGCGTGTTTACTTTTACTTTTTTACTTTTTAATTTATTTATCTATATTTATTTAGGCATGCATTAATCGGAAATGCGTCAAAGCCTCTGGAGCAAACAGCCTCAGATTTAACGCAGCTACTTTCTTGGTAAGCAGCAGTTTTTAATTTACAGCAGCACAAATGGGTTTTAATGCATCAGTTTTTATTTATAGATTTATAGCAGCACAAGTGGGTTTTAAATGCGGTAGTTTTTTAATTTCTAGCAGCACACGTGGGCTTTAAATGCGGTAGTTTTTTAATTTCTAGCAGCACAAGTGGGTTTTGATGCAGCAGTTGTGCATTCAATTAAACCTGTGTTAGTTTTTTGTCAGTTTTGAATTTTTATTCAATCTTCTGTAGCGATGCATGGTGAACATCTACGTGTTCTGCGAAATGACAGGTCCAAATTACGTATTTTATAGTGCTGCGAAAGTTTACGATTAATTTTATCGTTACTAATTAACAAATATTTAAGGCTTAACATTTGTAAAGATTAATCGAAAATCATATTTTGCTTGCATTTCTTGATTCCACAAGAATAAATAGTGATGTGGACACAATTATTAAATGCGATTAGCGAATAAGGACATGTTAGTGCTAAATAAATACTTCTAATTGCAGGTGTCATGTGCTCTATTGGGTTTACATGCATTAACATTACCTGAGGTATTTTGCTATTATCTTTATTATCATATTTAGCTTAATGAGTCTAATGTCTAATTAAAGTCTAATTAAAGTCTAATTCTGAGTCTAATGCGGAAATGGCTATTCAATGCAAATAATTGTGCACAATCAGATGTTTCGCTTCAGATACTTCATCGAAGTTCTTTACCTGTTAATAAATTTATATCAACTTCAATCATAACTGGCTGGGGCCAGTAGCAACGTTGGTAATATACTCGATCGTGGATCAGTATGTGCGGGGTTCAAATGCTGGGCGCGCTCGTCACTGACATCGCTTTCGAGTGAGGAAACTGACGCTAACCTTAGCTTTACCAGCTTGGCTTTATAACTTTTACATTATTAATAAAAAACATAACAGCATAGTGGGTCAGAAAGAACAGGAGGCTTGTTTAAAAAGATATATAATATATAAATATCGTATATTTAATACTTTAATTATTAATAGTTTAATGCCCTTTTAACTCATCCTGGACCGTAATTTTGCATCCCCATCCCCTTCATTTATTTAACATAACTATAATCTTATATTTAACTAAAACAGATTTAAAACTTTATTTGAATCCTTATTTCCTTCCTCAGTCCTTCTAGTAGTTTTCCATTGTTCTATAATACAGAGGTGAATGAATAACGAAATAATATGTATATATAAGAAATATTTTACTATTATTGTTTTATGATAGGCTAGCTTCTGACGAAATCCTTGGTTTCTGTTTTTGTCGAAATGTAGATTTTGACAAATGCTGAATTCCTAGCCTCTCCCTTCTTGCGCTAAATTGAATAACTATACCTTGCCACTAAGACCTTCCCTATCCTCCTCAGAATTAGCGAGATTCCATTGATTGCTGATATTGTTTCTCTCTTTTATATTGTCGATAATTTGTTTCAGAGACTTTGATGCAAGCCTGAACTCCTGTCGTGGATATTGCAGAGCTTCAAGGCCTTCCTGTGCTAATACGCTTGAATAATTTGTGCTTTAAAATAATTTCTATATTTAGATCGTTTCAGAATTCTTCTTACATGAAAAAATTGCCTTCTATTTATATCATATATATCTGGAATACTTTAGTTAGAGCTGTTATATGCTAGTGCAGCTTTCGTAGGTAGAGCATATTTAAGAATTTCAACATAATTATTTGTTGTAGGCCTATTGTAGATTAGTTTTTATGCAAGAGACTAAAAATTCTGTACATTATTTCAGTCTAGCTGTTTCCTTTGTAGATCATTAGGACTATCTATGTAGGCAATATTTTTACTTCAGTGTTGTGAAATTATATTTCTAATGTGCTAAAATATATTGATGAAGTGACGACTTTAAATAAGTGATATCAAATTAATAAAATCTTCACACAATTTGAGATGGTGAATAAATCAAATATTAGTGCTCGTTTTCATTGTATTTGATATAAAATAGTTAAACTTTTTATATCAATTGGGATTGTTGATTTACTACATATAGCTAATTTCATTATATAAATATATTCGTTTGAGGTCTACTTTCTAGGTTGCTTGATTTATTGATTTAACTCAAACATCGAATACTTGATTAACGTGTTTATGCACAAAAACTAGAAACCTGAATATTCCAAAAAGATTGTAGAGCTTTTCTATAATCGACAATTAAAACTGTAGCTCTGGACTTTCTTCATTATAAAGTGAAGAAAGTCCAGAGTCCCCGCCCTCTCTCTCTCTCTCTCTCTCTCTCTCTCTGGCTCTCTCTTAGTGTACTGCCTACTGGAAGGTCCACGGTATATAACGTCTCCACTCTTCTCTATCTTCCGCTTTCCGCTTCATGTCCACATATGGAGGTCTTTAAATCATCTAACATAACCAATACCGGCCTGCCTCAGCCTCTTTTTCCTTCCATTCTATCTTTTATTACCTCTTTTAATAGATTTTCCCCCCTTAGAAGGTGCCCTATCCAACTCTTCTTTTATTTCTTAATACATTTGAACATCTAAAGAAAGTTATTATAAATCTATTTACCTGAGACCTGCCATTTGTTAGAATATTAGAACAATGGATGGATTAGACTATGCTCAGCAGCTAATTCTGATAGAAAGTGCCTTGAAGTGACATACTGCGCCATACAACTATGGTGTTGTGTTCGATACACTGATGAATAGACCAACTGGTGTAACTGCAGGTGTCTTAAGAGGCCACTAAGCAAAAACTGATGAAGAAAAATAGATGTTGATTTGAATTTAATGTAAAAGTCAGAAGCTGAAGGGGTTTCCGTTCAAGATATCAGAGTTAAAAGGCAAATAGAAATCTCTCGGAAGTTATATAATTCCTAACCTATTGCTAAAGTGAGATTTTGATATGGCCTATGTAGCCTTTTCGAACTTCTTGGTCAATGTACACATTTTTGTACATGCAGTTATCTCTCTGTAACGTGAAAGCAAACAATGAAATGCATATTGGTACTGTGTACCTGCCGTTTGACTTAATATTAGAATATAATATAATATTACTGTTTATTTAGCTAAACAAACTTTTTATCGTAAGCTCGCATTGCTAGAGTAAAAATGCTTGTAAAGCTGATGTTAACGTCAGTTTCCTCACTCGAAGGCGATGTCAGTGACGGGCGAGCTCAGAATTTGAACCTCAGTAGAGAGCAGAGAGGCTAATGATCTAAATTATAGTGTGGTTGTGTGCAGGTGCAAAATTTCTGCAGCTAAAACTGGTAAGAGGAGAGACCTTTAGAAGAAGTACTTTGTGTAGCTCCGACATGGTGAATTTCTCAGTGCAATTAAAATACTAAAATGAGTTAAAAATCCGTTAAGCAGATGGAAAAAGATTTACAGTGGATCAACTTAACTAGAATTTGAAAATCATAATAGCCTATACAAAAGCCTACATGTTAAAAGAACACTTAATTAAAACTTCATTTATGAATTTACTTCATGATATATATAATAATATAACTGAAGAGTATATGCTTAAAATCCAAAAATAGGCACAAAAGATCTATAATAAAAACATAATAATCTGAATATTCTTATACGCTCATCATTTTAAGCAGGCCATCAATTTAGCTCGAAATTTATTTGAATCATCAGTAACACACATTTATATCTCAGCATTTATTGTCGTATGACATCACACAGGAAGTGGCGACATCTGCTGTCACAGCACTGCCTCTCTACTACTCTCAGATCTCTCTGATAATTTCCGCGACCAGCATCAGTTCAGTCCGTGTTTTTCATTTGTACAGTTGACGATTTAATTTAGACGAGTGCTCAGAACAGAATTTCGACAATTTCTAACCAATGTGCGATTATTTCGTAGTTTTAGACATTGGATTAGATACTGTAGAGTGAAGACTCGAATGCTAAGAGCCTAAAAAGGGGAAGTCGTGTTTAACGTCAGTTTCCTGTTTTCAAAGCATATTAGTGACGTTGTGAGGACTGGATTTAAACCCGGCATGTTCTGATTCGTAGTCGAACGACTAACATATATGCCACAGGCGCAGCTCACTACAAGAGAAAGGCAAGGTCGCTGAATGGATTCAAACAGCAGTATATCTACCGATGTGGAAAGAGGGACGTTTAACTTAAATCTCATTGATAGCGTACGGTTCTTTTCATACGTTTTTTCGTAATTTTTTATTTTTTTAGGAGGCATCTACTATTTATTGGCTTTGTAGGAAGGCGCAAAACTATCTCTCTCTAGTATTCTGCCAAGTGGCAGGTCCAGGGTTCATATTCCCACTCACAAAATGCTTTTCACGCTCCATAGTGAGCACAACATCGTCGAGTTAAACTCTTCACGCTATTCTCTATCCACATCTTAATGTATCCTATAGCTTTGGAATAATATGGCTTCTGAGGTGCTTTCCGGCTCTCTTTCTCATTTCTACAATGGATTAACTGCCACTTAATCCTGGGAAAAAATTAAGAGTGAGGTGGGTCCTCTCTGCCTTCCTCAGCTCCTGCCTAAGTCGCCTCTTACATACACGCGGCAGCATATTTTCGGTTGACCTATTGTGCAATGGTCCCAACACATGGGGACAACACAGGACAGTGGGCTCAATGCGGGGACATTTTTCAAGGGGACTGGGATTTATGGATGGTCTTCTACAAGAATTTCAATGCCTTAAAATTGAATTTTTCTTAAATTTTTTCAAATCTAAAAATGACTCCGCTTACGATCAGATTGCCGCAAGGTCTATCAGATAGTGATAAGATATGTTAGATAAGTGATAAGATATATAAGATGTGTCATGGCCGAACTCGGTCATCGAGACTACTTTTATGGTAGTTAATAAATGAACAAAATGTGATACAAAATATTTATGCATATATTACCATATATATTATTAGCAAAACGGATCTCATAAAAGTATTTGATAAGAAGTGTCTCTGATCAGATATGTTATTGAATCTATCTTATTTAGTGCTAGTTGGTTGAGTAGCAGATCCAAGGCATGCAGTCCTTCTCGAGTCTGCAAACCTGAGAAGGACTTTGTCCACGACAACTCTATCCCATCTCAAATTTGAGACCCTACCTTACCTTAATATAACCTTTGGTCTTGCCAAAATGTGGCCCCTGAGTTAGCTTTTCACTGCTTTAGTATCATATGCAAGAGTAATGGGAGTATACACAGAGGCAAAAGATCAAAGCCTACCAGTATGAACATTAGCGTAAAACATCGGTGCCGTAGAAATCCGCAGAGATGAACAAATGAAAGTAGAAGAAATATATATATATATATATATATATATATATATATATATATATATATATATATATATATAGAGGTCTACCTTTATATATAGGTCTATATATATATAATATAATATTATAATATATTATATATATATATATACTGACTGAAGCCAGTGGCGAAGTCGGTAAGATACTCAACCGCTGATTAGTTGATGCTTGTTCAAATCCTGGGCTCGACCCCCTCACTGACATCACTCTAGAGTGAGGAAACTGACGTTAACCTTAGTTTTTAGCTTTTACATGTTTAGGCCTATTATATATATACACACATATATATATATATATATATATATATATATATATTATATATACTGTGTTTTTTATACCTGATACCCCAAATTGTTTTAACAATAAAGTCGTAAGAGGTGGACCGATGTTCTTGAAATTTACAATACTTGACCAGCAGCCAATTCTTCCAAACATAGAAAAATTTCGTTTGAATATCTTTAAGAACGTGAAAGTTATAGTTTCGCGAATATGAGTGGGGTCAGATAAGAAATTTCCAATACAGGATTACGGACGTGTTACACGCAGCGTAAAAATATCACTATAAAAATAACAGCGAACAGGTTACAAAATTTTAGCTAATGCTATTTGGAAGAGCAATCACTTCTTTGCAAAAATGAAGTAAAATATGTGCTGATATGTTCTTAATTTACAAAGTTATTGAACTTTTAATGCATGCATTGCATGTCTGGATACACCTGCCATCACCGCAGCCACTGCAGCGGCGTCCTCTTCTTGGTTTACTCTCTTCATGCAATGCATGCATAAAAAGTTCGATAACTTTGTCAGCTAAGAACATATCAATACGTATTTTACGTTGTTTTGAAAATAAATGATTGCTCTTCAAAATAGCATTAGCAGAAATTTTATATTGCGTGTTAGCTAGCATTTTTATAGAGATAATCTACGCTAAATGCAACACGCCCGTAATCCTGTATTGGAAATTTCTTATCTGACCCCACTCATACTCGCGAAACTATTACTTTTACGTTATTAAAGATGTTCAAACGAGATTTCGCTTTGTTTTGTAGAATTGTATGCGGGTCAAGTGCTGTAAATTTCAAGAACATCGGTCAACTTCTTACGACTTTATTGTTAAAACAATTTGGCGTATCAGTTGTAAAAAACACAGTGTATACCTGTATGTGTGTGTCACACACACAAGCATACACTGTCGGTGTGTGTGTGTATGTGTGAGGGTGTGTAGATAGAGGTAAAGGTCGAAGTCTGTGGATAAAGGGAGCCAGGAGATCATAGAATTGGAGAAGTATATGGAAGTGTTGCTCACGTGTATTCCCAAAGCAACTGGATTAGATTCCAGACTTAACAAGGAGTATCCTATTGCTTGGAAATACACGTCCGTAATTCTTCAAACGGCAGCGGACTTCGTACTTCTGGAACTATACCCGCTAACCAGTTGTCTCTGCCAACCAGAGTATGGTAGGGCCTAAGACGAGTTAGAATATATACAAGATACACTCAAAATGTGATATAAGCTTGTAGCATTGTCGTCCAGAATTTTAAAGTTTTCAACTGAGAAAAGAACTCCGATATATATACATACATGTATATATATATATATATATATATATACATGTATATATATAAGTTATGTATATATGTGTATATGTATATATATAGTATGTATAGAGGCCAATATATACACACTTATATATATATACATGTATATATATATATATATATACGTATGTATATATATAGATGTAAACAGTATATATTGGCCTATATATATATTTATATATATATATATATATATATATATATATATACATGTATATATATACAGTAATTATATACACCAGATATAGATCAGCCTATATATATATATATATATATATATATATATATATATATATATATATATGTACATGCATATATATATATATATATATATATATATATATATATATATATATATATATATACTGTATACTGTATATAAGAAATACTATATACCTCTCTCTCTATGTTCAGAAAAATGGCAGAATGGCAGATCTATGGTAGACTACATATTTATACTCTGAGTTCACACTTCGAATACAGCACTCCATAGATCAACACGTTAATCTCTTCATATGGCTATGCCTTATACATACCTTTTGTAGCCTATAACTTGAAAAAATGACCTCTAGGGTGATTTACTGCTGCCTTTCTCAGTTTATGTCTTGTCGCCTATTTAACGCGCGCAGTTATCGGTTGTTCTATTCTTCAGGGTTTCGGATACAGCACGGGAATATATATATGTAGTACATACATGTATATTATTTATATTATATACAAGTATATACCTTTTTTATATAGTGGAGGCGTTATGTACCATGAACCTGCCAGTATGCAGTGCACTAAGAGAGAGAGAGAGGTACATGTATATATTAATACGGCACAGAGCTATAGTAAAACTGAGGTTTTTAACGTCAAGGTAGGAAGCATACGACTTTCTTTCAGGTTAACTCTACACGCTGAAGATTCTAGGCTAATAAATGGCTAGCTATTTTGAGAATAAATAGGCAATTCTAAAAGCAATTGAATATCTCGTATAATTCTTAAAATATTGACTTCGAAATTTTGCTGGAGCTTGTTACAACACTCATCATTTCCATACATGCAGGACCTGGGCCGAATTTAGATTGTGCGGGGCCCGGTGCCCTGCCCCCGGGGTCCAGTGCCCTGCCCCGGAGCCCAGTGCCCTGCCCTCAGGACCCAGTGCACTGCCCACGGGGCCCAGTGCTCTGCCCCCCGGGGGCCCAATGCACTGCCCCCGGGGCCCAGTGCCCTGCCCACGGGGCCCAGTGCCCTACTCCCGGGGCCCAGTGCACTGGGCCCGACGCTCAGTGCCCTGCCCACGGGGCCCCAGGAATTTATTGAAAATGGAAATTGATCCCGAAAATTGCTCAGGGCAATAGGCCTACACTTTGAGGCCATGAAACATTGCTTCCTTTCAGAAATATCTTCTGGGGAGAAAATCTTGGGATGCAAACTATGCGTTAATTAATAAAAAGGGCATAAAAATTTTAAATAGTGCACTGAAATTTTCCGCTGAACATAGTAGATTTTTCCTGGTTTAAACAATTTTTCTTCTGAAACGAAGTAGCGGCTTCTTTACTGTCATGCGATGTGTTGACTTGTTGTTGCAGCTAGAAGATGGGGGAGCAAATAGGGTAAATCACTGGGCGGGGAGCTAGTGGAGTTAAAATTTATAATTCGATCTTGCGCTTAACCTCTTTTTTATGGGGGCCCAGATGACTCAAAAAGATAAGGAGAGCTAAACGCGGGCGTGTTTAAATTGTAAATTACTGAGCACTTAATGAACAAAATGTGACATTTTTATGAGGTACGGAGAAATCGGTCTACGCCATTCAAAATAGTTACAAAACGAAGGGTCTCGATTGCTTAAATATTTTGTTTGAATCTATAAATCGTGTGTTTTAGTTACCATTTTAACATTAATCTCATCGGCTCATCTGCTTGAATTTGATTCCAGGGTGCTCGATGTTGTCATTGATGACAGTAGCACTTGGTTTCATTCTTGAGCTGTATTTGTGTTTTAAACAGCACAGTTATTGATAGACCGCTCTCAGGAATTAACTCAATTATCATTAATACGATATTATAACTAATACTTCTAAGTACGTCTAATAAATTCAGAAATAGAACACCAACAACAACAACAAGAATATTTAGAACACAAGCAATTAGAGTGCTAATTAAATTAAATTAAATAGCACATAAATTTAAACTGATATATTTCATGCCAGTAGACTCTGTAGGGCCTCATTCAGCACTATTTGCACAAAACTCTACTGGTTTATACGTTATTATTCTCAGTTTTAACTTCTACCCACTAGGCCTATATTATAATTATGCCAACTGCTTGACAGATTAATGTTAAAAATGGTAACTAAAACAAGAGGGTTCGTAAACGGTTTAAAATTCAAGATTCAGAAAACCGTTCAAAGATAGGCAATTCATGGAAGAATCGAAACAATAAATTGACGAGATCGGAGATAGTAAGACACAAGTGCATATGCTCGGATACAATAATTTTAATGTAATGCTGTAAATCTGCTTTAACGTCTGTTTTATCAGCCGATGACAGTATTAAGACTGTTGTATCAAATGCCGTTGCTCATTTTCCGGATTTACTCCACAAAGGACAGCAAATAGAGATTCGTATAAAGCGGAAGTGGATTAGCGTGGACAGGATTTATTCAACACACGGACTCGAGTCCCGAGGGACGCGATATGAAAGTATAATCCGGATGAGTGAGCGATAATTAGCCCACTAGGGAACATCCTCTTCCGCTTTATACCAGGATACTGAATTTACTGGACGGTACGTCAATAAAAGTTAAAAATTGTCTCATTTTGTGAATTATTTTTACTCAAATAAACATGCAATTTAATTAGCAGCAAATTTTGCAGAAACTATGTCATTATTACCTTACGCTGGTTAGTGTAGTATAATTTATTTGACACTCTAAATTAATTTAAGACATTTAACTTAAAAACATGTTCTATTTCGCCTCTCTCTCTATCTTTCCCTCTCTCCGCTCCGCTTGACCAGCTCTTCTTAGCTGAGAATTCAAGGCTTTGTTCTTTGTTTGTTATGTTCATTATTAATTGTTCATCAAAAGTCGTAGGTCATAGGTCATCGTTCATTGATCATTGGTCATTGTTCATAGATCACAGGTCGTTCTCCTTTGTTCTTTGTTGTTTTTCACTGTTCATATGTCATTTTTCACTGTTCATCCGTCATTATTCATTTTTCAGTGTCCGTTGTTCTTTGTTCTATTTCATTGTTCCTTCTTTGTAGCTGATTAATATTTGTGCATTATTCACTGTTCATTGATCAGTGGTTATAATTCGCTTATCATTTTTCAGGTTCTAAGTTCATGGTTCATCATCTTTTGCTCTTGTTCGTTGCTCTTTCTTCAATGTTAGTTGTCTATTGTTCATATTTCGTGTTTCATTATTCAATGTTCTTCTGATCCTAGAAGCCTCTAAGATAATTCTCTGATCACCTCTTCAGAGAATCGAAGCCAAGAAAGTTCAATTGACCCCAGGATCGATCATTTAAAATTCATGACGCTATTTGTCGCTCTACGCGCTGAGCTATTGTTACAGTCGCGCAACTTATAAATATGGTGGAACAAGCTAAACTCAGCTATAGATAGGATGGATGAAATCGTTCTCAACTTTATCATCGTCTACATCCGGGCCGGAAGTCCTATCATTATCTGGAATGCGTCCGAGATAAGTCCACGTGACATTATTGATGTATTAGTTGTAGTAATTTTAATTTTAAATCATTTTTAATAAGAAAGTTTTTCTTGGATGTTACAGATCTGTTATTTAGCTCTCTCTCTTACTAATGTTAAACTGACAATAACTTATTAATCAAGTGTCGATGAAGGTTGCCAAGACATAAAAAACAACTTAAATACAACCTACTGAAAGATTGCTTATTATAGTAAGAGTATACCACAATCTATCCGCATTTAAGCTATTGTATTTTATATTACTATAAAAATACCTATAACTATAACTATAACTTTTTTGAGAAAAAGTTTTTTTGTCTCAAAAAAGTTATAGGTATAAATTATTTATTCTATAAAACGAGCTGTCCTCATAGTGAATAAGGAAAGCTTTTATGAATGTCGTACAGATCAGATTTTTAAGTCTGATGTTACTGAAAATGAATGATTTACGTTACTTTTCTTGTCTATGATTTATATTCTAATAAAAAAAATCAAATTTTGCCAGATACTTGTAATTCGCTGATACCCATAAAATCTGACACAAATTTATACCACAATCTTAGAGTTTTAAACATTTTTATATCGCATCAAATCGTACTTACTTACGGGAGAAAGCATAAAAACTAGTACCTTAACTTTTTGGAACTTTTACCATTGGAATAAAAGAAACCATTGATTCAATCTATCTATTGAAATCCAATCTCCGATCCTTTACTGTTTTTTATGACTAACTCAAACTCTAATTCTAATTTATCAATTTTTGCACTATCTCTATTATCTTTATGTAATTTAATCAATTGCTCTAAGTGATCCTGCAGAGTGCATACACTTATAGCGAATGATTTAATTTGATTTAATGGCATAGTTGCTTGACTGCAACTATGCCATTGTTTATAGGCCTATAATGAGGGTAGCACAGAGTTTTCTAACTCTTACAGTATCGCATTTTGCTCGCGTCCTTCTAGTTAGGCATAACTATTATATTTGACATGCTTGATAACAATATAGCTATGTCAATATTACATAGCATTTTCTATTGTATAATTTCTATCATTTGTTGTCCTGTTGATGTTGCTGTATTGCTGTGTTTTTGTTGAGAATTTAAACAGTTAATTTAATTTAAAATTTAATTTCTGCTAAGTGGCAGGGCCAAGGTACGTATTCATACTGAAAATCTGTATTTACGCTCCATGAAGAGCACTCCTTAGATCAACAAGTTAATCCCTTCCCAAAATGCTACGCCATATCCATACGTAGCTTTAAATTAAGCTTTGGAAAATATGTCTTCTAAGGTGGTTTTCAGTTGCTTTCCGAAATTTTTGCTTTGTCTCATGTTGCGACACGGGCAGTTAAAGATTATTGTATTCCTCAGTGTCCCGGACACAGCACGGAAACCATCTTTGTCATTTATACGAAGATTTAAATCACTATGACTGCAGTGAATACTACTTAGCATGTGCGGGGTTCAAATCTCAGGATCTCCCGACACTGACGCCGCTTTCGAGTGAGGAAACTGACTTTAACATTAACTTAAGCTTTTTTGGCTTTTTCCTAATAATATTTTACTATGAAGTGTGTAGACAAGTCAGCTACAAATGTAGCCTATAGAAAAACTCTTCCAATGTTGTCCACTAGGTCGCAGAAGGATACCACTCGAATAGAACTCAGTAAGTAGTACAAAGTAATTTTATCTACTGATTTCCATTTGCCTATATCAGGTATAAATTTTGGAATTATTTCAAAAAGTTATTGCCATAACTAATACTAATGATGTTTGAGAGGGTACTTTAGGAAATAATTGGTACTTTAGTTATATATGTCTACTTTCTTTATTTTCATTATGTTGATTTATGTTGTGTTTGATTTTTATCGTATTTCTTACTGCCATGTATTTGGTGAAATAACGATTACATTAGTTCTATTGATTGGTTTTCAGCAGTGAACACGTGACGTAATTCTGAGTTTGCCGTTGCTCAAATATCGTATGCATGAAATTGGTTGTCTATTTTGTGAGTCAGTTAGTATTCAGATGTTGTACGCAAGAACGTGGTTCAATTCAATCGTCTTATAGCATTAGCTCGTGAGAGCACCAGTATGTGATAGAGGATTAGACGGGCACTAGAATATTTATTTAAAGCGTGCTCTCCTCACCTTAACATCTCTAGGACTGGCTGGAGGAAGTAGGACCTCGGGGAATTTAGTTTCAATTAACGTCTCTCGCTACCTGATACTCATTTCCTTATTTCTTCCTCCGCCAGTCCGCCAATTCCTCATTTCATTCGTTTGCTTATTCATTTGTTTCCTTGTTTAGCGCGTTAGTTCATTTATTCATCACCTATATGCTTGTAGATATACTGTATATATCATGCAATGCACATATATATATATATATATATATATATATATATATATATATATATATATATATGCATATATATATACATGTATATATAATATTATATATATATATATACACATGTATATATATATACATGTATATATATATATATATATATATATATATATGTGTGTGTGTGTGTGTGTGTGTGTGTGTGTATATATATATATATACCGCTATCTATATTACTATAATTGTGATCAGCAAGAAAGGACTTTCTACTCACTGCTAATCGTTTTGGGTTGATTTTTTGCACCAGGTGTAACGTGGCTTGCACAATATTATTATTATATGTATTTCTCTCTCTTCTCTCAGTCTCTTTCTCTCTCTCTCTCTCTCTCTCTCTCTCTCTGTCTGTCTATCTGTCTGTCTGTCTGTCTGTCTACTGGTAACTAAAATGACAAGACGCCATTAATTTCCTCATTTTACCCGCACTGTCAGCTCAATCTCACTAGAAAGTTGCTCAGTCAGGTTTAAACCAGTGGCTGCTGATTTATGATGTCTTACGCCACCGGATGTTTGTAAATCTTTGGGATTTAGTGCGGAATGTACTGAAAATTTCAGAATGACAACCTCTGAGTAAGATTTAGATGTACTGATGTTCTTATTTCAGCTTTGCAGGACGAAAACGTTGACATGCCGAATTAGTTAGTAGCTGAAGACGTTAAATATCGACAAAAATGCTGCAGATTACTCAACCGTTCTAGTGATGTCGTGTGAGTAAAAAGTAAATGTTTTGTTTCGAAGTCAACCAAGTTACTAATTATTAATTAATAACAATAACAAGTGATTATGCTACTAGCTATTTCTATTGTGACCATTACATGCTTAACCGATAATCTATCAGCCCCTAATTAATGCAACTATATGGAGAGACAATTAAATGCAACTGAATTTAAAGCTAAAAACATCTGTCAGAATCGCAATCGGAGCCCGGTTGACAACAAATAGAAACAGCTTTCTACTAATAATGAGTTTGTATATAGCTAAACTCCACGAGTAGGTTCGATAAAATTGAAAATTGAACCTACGGACAACTGTACAAGTTCGTATGAGTCGACTAACGCAGATATGACAGTGAAGAGACTTGTAGCTACGTGGTGATGATTTCTGTGTTTAAAATCAATTAGTCGCTCATACTCCAGACTTGCAGAGTTCTAGTCGCTACACCGATTGTGGCATTATACCATCAGGCTACTTGACCTTCACTGTCCATTCAGCGCTACTGTGTCATTTATCATAAAGTGGCGCTTTATAACTATACTTATTATTATTAATATTTTTTACCCTGAGTGTAAAGAACCGAGGTTTGATAAAAACGAATAGAGCAATATGTGCTGAATCGCCGCCCGGTTACTCGAAGCCATCTAGCTGCTTAAAAAAACTGCTGAAGCAGACTGCATTAAATCTTTGCAAGGTTATGGAAAGCCTTTGCCAAAGAAACGAGGTCTCTCGCTTATCTCCGATTTGCTATTATTATTATTATTACTATTACTATTATTATTATTATTATTTATAGATTTTTTAAAATTATTTTTTACCCCGGTGTAAAGACCCTGGGGTTTGATAAAAACGATTCAAGCAATACTTGCTGAATCGCCGCCCGGCTACTCGAGGTCATGAATCGGCTTAAAAGAATTATTGAAGCAGACTGCATTAAATCTTTGCAAAGTCCAGGAAAGCCTTTGCCAAAGAAAAGAAGTCTCTCGCTTATCGCCGGTTTGCTTTGAAATAAGTCTGCCTATGCCATTAATAAAGTCAGCTCCCTCGGGATTCATCGGGCCCATGGTTTCAATGGCCACCAGAACAACTTCATAACCTAAGGACAGATCACGGTATTTATCCAACTTCCTAGAGGCGGCATGAACAGCAGCTCCACCGGCTGTGACTGAAGTCGTATTCAGGTAGGAGTTTGCCATAGTGTCAATGACCGTGACGTCCCATACGGCACATTTACCGTTGCACCAGGGCACTAAAGTCATGCCGTCCGGACGCTTGCCGTCTGATCTGGACAACCCACTTGGTTCCTTAGAGGAAGGGATGCCTGCTCTTGAAAGTGCTCGCCATATTAAGTCATTTAAATTGTGATGGCGAGACATTCTACCTGAGCTTCGTTTGCAGGAGAGGCCGTGGAGACCTAAAGCGTCGACTTCATAACCGCAGGGCACATGTGAGGCTCGCAAGTTTTCGCCCCTAAACGGAAACTAACGGCTACTCGAATCGCCTCATTGTCTAAAAGAAGCCCACAAGAAGCAACAGGGAGAGCGTGAAGCCAGTCGCTGCTTCTTTTGGTTGATACAGCTAGGAGTCGTGCTCTGTCTACTGCATTGGACTGGGATTCTAACAGACTGGTATAAATCCGATCCACTATAAGACGGTCCCATGATTTCTGGTTACTGACTGAGGTAGAAGGTGGAGCACTGGAGGTGAGGCTTTTGGACCAAACTGACAACGCAACGTCAATGGATCTATCGGCAGAAAGGGAGCACTTATGAAGGATGGCGTCTTGCAACTGCCTCGTTCCCATCGCTGATGCCAAGAAGGCTGAAGGCGCGATATGGGAAACAAGACGAATTCCAAGACCACCTTTGCTCACCGGTAAACTGGCTTATAATAATAATTATCATAATATTATAATTATAATAATAATTATAATATTATAATAATTATAATAATTATAACAATTATTATAATTATAATAATTATTATAATAATTATTATAATAATTATAATTATAATAATAATAATATTATTATTATTATTATTAAACAGGCGCTAAATCAACAAATATATCAGATAGCTTCTATTGGAAGAGTATCACTTTTCAGATTGACTCTGTAAGAGAACGCTTGATCGCAACGATCCAGCGTTCTCTTACGGAGTCAATCATTGGGCATCATTGGCGCTTGTCACGCTAATATTACAACTTCTCGAATCCTTCGAAACATGCGCCAAATATACTTTCAGTTCTCTAAAGACTGACCTAGTTCATGACAACATTAATCACCGATAAACTAATCTTGCCTTCAAAATCGAGCAGGCTACTATTTGATTACTCAGGTTCATTCATTTAGGTTCATTCATTCATTCATTCGTTCATTCATTTAATCAATCATTCATTCATTCAGTCATTCAGTCATTCATGCGATCGTTAGTTCATTCATTCTTACATTCATTCATTCATTCACTTATTCATACATTCCTGCTATAGTTCGTTCGTTCGTTCGTTAATTCATACATTGATTAATTTAGTCATTCATTCAGGTTCATCTACATGTAGTTACGTATAAAAAATTAGCATTTCTCGTTACTAAATGCGATACCATCCTTCAGAAAAAACCTAGATGTCTTTGTTCACCTTTCTTCAAGTTTCTTGTCTGCATTTATCTTAAATTTCATAGAATTTTACGAGAAAAAGAAGTTTCCTGTTTGTTACCTTATCATATATTCTCAAAGTTCTCCTTACCAATAATTTTTATATTTAATGGGCTGTATGGTTTTATGTCAGGTTAATTACCATTTGGATATTTAATTAGAGAGTGAGGGAAAAAGAGAGAGGGAGAGAGTGAGAGAAAGAGAAAGAAGAGAGAGAGAAAGAGAGAAAGAGATGTAGAGAAAAGAAACAGAGAGAGAGAGAGAAATGGAGACAAATAGAGGAATAGAAAGAGACAGAGAGAGAGAGAGAGAGAGAGAGAGAGACATAGAGAGGCAGACAGAGACAGACAGAGACAAAGAAAGAGAGAGATGAGTTGGGTGGAGTTTTAAGGGGGCCAGGGGGAGAGGGGGGGGGGGTGGGCTGGTGACCAGACGGTTCTGGCAGGTCAATTCCTCGTGAGAATAATTAAAGTCGAAATGAGACGATCTCGAGTGAGCGAAGGAGCAGCAACAAATCCTGCTCTGCAGAGGAGTCGCTGAATTTAATTACTTTACGACGAATAAAATCGGGTTTAGACACTCTGGCTCTGAAATACAAACAAGACTAAGCGTACGTATCATTAGATGTTAGTATTTGAGTACACAAAAGACGTGTTGTTAACAGATTAAGCCTGTGATTAAAAGAGTCTGAGATGAAACTGGTGAAGTGGTCATTTATGGTCATTTATTTAGCAAACTCTCGACAAAAGAGTGCATTTGTCAATGTAAATCAATGAGATATTGTACAATTAAAATCTTCATTTCAATACAATAAAATTACAAGTAATTTAATATGTATAATACAATGTAATGCAAATGAAAACATGATACAATGACGTATAGGAAATGCTGAAACTCAAGTAACATAATAAGAAAATGCATTACATTTTCATTTTTAAATTTTGCAAAACAAGTAATCCAGTTATTATATTCTATAATGGTCAAGCCCAGTTATTTTACCAGATAGGCTACTCTAAGTAATCTGATAGATCTCTCAGGTTTCTTATTTATCAACTTATTTTTACAGTAGTATTTTCTTTACAATTAAAATTACTGTGGTAAAAGCATATACTTACGTAATCACTTACAGTAATCGTTGCCCTGGAGCCAGTGGCGATGTCAATAAGATACTCGACCGCGAATCAGTATGTGCGGGTTCAAATCCTGGGCTCGCCCGTCACTGACATCGCTTTCGAGTGAAGAAACTGAGGTTAACATTAGATTTTTACCATTGTAATAACTTGAATATAATTTAATTGCAATTACAATTAATTTACAATTGTGACTCAATAATTACCTTTTAATATATAGCCAATGTTAAAAAATAAAGCCAACTTTAACGTCAATTTCCTGCTCCAATAACATGTCCGTGACGGGGAATAACATGTAAGAGATTTGAGCCCTGCACCTATTAATGCGATGTCGCACAATTTGTCAAAGCTTTATTTAACTTTGAAATCTTTAGTTACAGTCACCCACTATACGAAAGGTTGCTAACCAGTTCAGTCACAACGAAGAAGTGGGTTCGCTGTTGTCATTCACTCCAGCCGGATTTGCTCCCTAACTGGTTCATCAGAGATCAAGTTGATTTTATGGAAACTTTCATTCAGGAGTTTAGTGCTTTATCTAGTAAGATACCAAGACCTGATAATTGTTCTTTATGTATATAATTTTGATAGTAATTAACTTTTATCAGTGTTATGCTCAGGTTGCTGAAGAATAGAAAAACCTATGACTGCACGTGTTGTAACTGGTGACAAAGCACCAGGAGCCGGATCAATGTCATAAAAGGCATTAGGATCAATGTCATAAAAGGCATTAGGTTGACAAGCGCTTACAGAAAGTGTTACAAAAGTTTTTAAAACGAATGGATGCCAATTCTAGTTAAACTGGAATTCAAGGGATGATGATGATGATGATGATGATGATTATGATGATGATGATGATGATGATGATGATGATGATGATGATGATGATGATGATTTTGTAGCAATTTCAGGAGCCAAGGCGCTCACCAACCGAATGCCCTTTCTGACGTTGTCTTGCATCTAGTTTTTATGTCGCCTTCTACGACACATGCGTATTTACACGGTTGGTCTATTCTTCAAGCAACCCGGGCACAATACGGTGAGTGTTGATTCAACAAGAATAATTAAACTATGATGAGTCAACTATTTTAAGTAACTAAAGTTACTTAAAATTAGGTATTAATATGCCGGTATGATAAGCAGTAGGTCATGAAGTCGAACTCAAGCATGAACGTCTATAACAATAGACTTACCAGGCTAAACACAGTAGATATTTCTATTAGTATTTTCTAACTTATAGATTTGATTACATCACCTGAATCTTTTTCCACCTATCACTCCACACTGCTTCATTTCCAGTTTGATCAAACAATGGCTTGCCAACTCAATGAACCCTGAGCGGGTTATTAGCAATGTTTGCGGGAAGTAATTCTGTGGAAGATTGAAAACGAACGAGAGTGCTGTTCAATTTCGATTCTAAATCTTCAAGAAATCTCTTTAAAGTCACTGCCTGCGACAACTGCTTCACTTACACTCGTGATTTATTGATGCGGTAGAAGGAATAAAGGGGGCAAATAGAGGCTCTGGGGTCAAGTGGAGCAGCATAAGAAGAGGTTCCATGATCAAATTCCTCATAATACAGTAGTTTGGCGGTTTTTATATTTGGAACGTTAGCTTAACACTAGAAATTTATTACTCTTAAACAACATTTTTCTAGTTTTTTCGTGTACGCCATTTCTTCAACATGTTCGAGATATAAAGTTAAGCGCCGATCTGAGAGTAAAATCTCGGACATTCATTGGACTGCATGTTACACGGAAAATGGTCTAAATTGCCTAACGGCTTAAAGATGTGGTTGTAAAAGTGGCAGATATCAACATAGTTGATCATTTACTATAATGCGTGTTTACTTTTTTAAGGAAAGGATATAGCTGGTAAATGCATTATATATACATATATATATTATATATATATAATATGCATTATATATAATATATACAATATATATATATATATATATATATATATATATATATATATATATGCAATACGCAATTTCTATATATACATGTACATATATACATTATTTACATGTAAACATGTATGTGTGTAAAATTAATGTGTGTGTGTGTGTCTGAGACACTGAAGAATAGACCATCCGTAAACTGCACGTATCGTAAGAGGCGATTGAGTAAGAAGTTAAGAACTGACAAAGGCAATTGGAAACCACCCCAGAAGCCATATTATTCCCAAAGCATATGTTACATTAGGGCATGGATAAAGAGCCTACAGAGATTAACTAGTTATTCGATAGAGTGCTCTTTATGCAGAGTGAAGCAATATGCGATAGAAATATGTACCTTGGACCTGCTACTTTTCAGAAAACTATAAATATATATTTTCTGACAACTATATACAGTATATATATATATATATATATATATATATATACATATATATACATGTATATATGTACATATATATATATATATGTGTGTGTGTATATATATATATATATATATATATATATATATATATATATATATTTATATACATGCCTAAACGTTACAAGTATAACACAAATGAACCAAGGCTTGTCATATCGTAGTATTTTATTATAACTCTTTTTACAATAACTTAGTCAATACTTTACTAGATCAACAGTCAGTGTTACTTTCATGTTTCAAAATAAGCCTATTTCATAATTTAAAGTGAATATTTTACACTAGGCCTATGTCTCTTGGATTCGTAAACTGCTTTTCATGAAATGAACAATCAGAATGTTTATGAATCTTCAATAGACTAATCGCACGTTTAACGTCTGCGTGGGAATGAGCAAATACTTCAATTTATCACTTGTATACTTTAAATCTATAATTTATCACTTATTATTATTACTATAATACTAACAATACTTCGAATATGAGACTCTGCAATTTTAATTAATAAAGTTGTCAAAATCAAATCATTGATTTCATTGGTCTCTCACCATACATTACAGTTGAGAAACGGACGCAAAAAGTGAATAAAATGCGAATATTGTATTGAAAATATAACATACAGCAAAACACTTTGTACGACATTTACTACTATATAAAATACAAATATATTATAATACATGTACATTATTATATTTACAAAATATATCACACAAAAGCGTTATTAAAATATAATAACATAAAATACGGAGCTAATATAGATGATTTCGTATTATGCAACATTTGCGGTTTAATGCATCAGAAAAATCTCCGTCCATTTCGCATAGGCATAAATTTGAGGCCCACATAGTATGCATTTAAGCGAAACTGTAATAAAGTCTCCTAATGTTGAAAATTATTACATTTCTTGTCACACTCACGATACCGTCGTAAATTTTCGTTAACATCAAGTTGCAGAGCCTCCGACACAGCAAAGCTGTCGTTTTGCGAGATAATAATTTAAATTTATCTAGAAATGTTCAAATACAGTTATTTTAGATTCATCCACATAATGTGGAATATAATATATTTATCTCTCTCTCTCTCTCTCCCTCTCTCTCTCTGTCTAGTGCTTTGCCAAGCGGTAGGTCTAAGATACATATTCCTACTCGCATGCTGCTTTTCAAGCTTCATAAAGAGCACACCATAGATTTACTAGTTAATCTTTGCACAAATGTCTATGACTTATCCACACTTATCTAGAAATGTTCAAATACAGTTATTTTAGATTCATCCACATAATGTGGAATATAATATATTTATCTCTCTCTCTCTCTCTCCCTCTCTCTCTCTGTCTAGTGCTTTGCCAAGCGGTAGGTCTAAGATACATATTCCTACTCGCATGCTGCTTTTCAAGCTTCATAAAGAGCACACCATAGATTTACTAGTTAATCTTTGCACAAATGTCTATGACTTATCCACACCATAACGTAGCTTATAGCTGGATAATAATAAGGTTTCTAAGGTGGTTTCCAGTTGCCTTCCTAAGTTCTACAATGGATTAGCTGCCATTTAATCCTGGGTATAATTTCAAGGTGAGGTGGGCCCTCTACCTTCCTCAGCTCCTGCCTTAGCCGCCTCTTAATTGCATGCGCCAGCTTCTTTGCGGTTGCCCTATTCTGCAGTGATCCCAAGCACGCCCGGTCTCAACACGGGGAATATATATATATATATATATATATATATATATATATATATATATATATATATATATATATATATATGACATTCAATATATCTCTTTTAATTAAATTTATATTTCGAAGTTATTCCGAAATATATCATAAATCTTGATCTCATAAATAATTTACATATAAATTGTAAATCTTATTTAATAATTTTGTTTAATGTAAAAATCTACCTGAAACACCTGTATCTTAATAACATATCTCTGATAGGAATAATAAAGATCTAAAGGTTAAATACAGAGTCATTCTACTGGAGCCAATGGCGATGTCGGTAAGATACTTGACCCCGGATCAGTATGTGCGGGGTTCAAATACGCTCGCCCGTCACCGACATCGCTTTCGAATGAAGAAACTGACGTTAACATTAGCTTTATCAGCTTTATAGTGCAAAGCTCATCCGTGAAGATATCTATCACTTTACCGCCAGTGCAAAGCGAGATAGGTAGAGCCTATGCATTTACCGATCCTAAGAATGTCCAATCTTTTACTCTCTGATCAGTTCGCCTACGAGTGCTTACAGATTGGATTGCGTTCCTGCTACTAATTTTATAATTGAATTAGGCTTAACTAATTAATGATTTAATTGAATTATATTTTAATCAGTTGATTTCACATTTATTACTGTTCGTTAACTTCAATTCATCAGTGAGCATCAGACACATTAATGGTTGATACGATCTAATTAATTACTTAATTGATTGATGTTTGAAACAATTAGTGTTTTTAACACTTGATGCTAGATATCGTGTATACGATATAAGGAAATCCCTTCATGAATTCGTTTACGATGAAGACGTTTACTATGAATACGTTTACTATGAATACGTTTACTATGCACATTCACGACACATAAAATACATTGTCTGCAGTAGAAGGAAATCAGTAGAAACTGTCAGTAAGCTTATTACGTTAAATTCATTTACATAAAATACATTAGATGTGTTTTAAACGACTGAGCTACCACAACGGCTTTACGCCTAGACTGTGACTCAATTGGCGATCAATTAGAATACTTATCTTGCCAGACAATATAGGGGACACCCTGCCATCATCCCTGTCTAAGGAAACGGACGTTAAATATTTATTATTTTTATCATTATTTTTTTTTTAAAATGCCCTGGGCTGTATAATGCCCTGGGCTAAAATATAAGATAAAAAAGACTTTATTTAATTAAAAGAAAGATGAAAAATATTTAAAATAGTTCCTCTACGCTCTGGGAGGCCGCATTCTTCAATGTGCCACGAATTATTATTATTATTATTATTATTTTTTTTTTTTTTTTTTTATTACGAATTTTTACTAAGAGTATAGAGAACCCGGAGTGGGATTGAAAAAAACCATTCGAGCATTAAGTATTGAATCGCCGCCCGGCTACTCGAGGTCATCTAGCTACTTAAAAGAATTTATGAAGCAGACTGCAGTAAATCACTGCAAAGACATAGAAAGCCTTGGCCACAGAAAAGAAATTTTTCGCTTATATCCGGTTTGCTCTGCAATTAGTCTGCCTATGCCATTAAGGAAGTCAACTCCATCTGGATTGGTAGGACCCATGGTTTCAATAACCACCGGAACAACCTGGTACTAAAGGAAGGATAATAATATTTATCAATTTTCTTAGAGGCGACTAATAATAATATTCCTATATTATTACTATTATTAATATTAATACTATTATTACCACTATTATTAAATCAAATCAGATTTTTTTCATAAATCACAAAACTGCGCCTTAAATGACGCGACATTTCAGAGCCATCATACACTACTACACTCTTTGTCGAAATGTTACACAAATATAATCGATCTGGCAGAGCTTACAAAAATAATTCTAATCCTTGCCTTACCCGTTGCTAATGTTCTTTTGGGATATGAGATCGGACGTTAAACCACATAGCGGTTAACAGTAATATAATACAGTCAAACAGAGACCGATATGATCTCGATACTTCTTAAACACTTCCAATTCATAAACCACTCTCTCATGCCCTCAGTGATGTGGTATTTCCCAAGGGTTGTAAAGTCCTGATGTTATCCGGACTGAATGGATCACCACGGATACTGGAGTACAAATCTGATGAGAGACTTCCGGCTCTACCACGTGTCTCCATTCCGCCTGGAGAGTGTCCCACACGATTCGCTCCCACTGCCGCCTTCGAATGAACCGAACACATCCGTTCCCCAGGTAACGTATACCCGGATATTCCAAACCCGTGGTAATAACCGCCGTTAGCGGTTGAAAGCGGAGGTGGAGGGGGGAAATGATTCCCTCCCAGTGACGTAGAGGGAATTACGCCATTCATCGCTGGTTTCCCATTCAACGTAGGCGTTCCCCCGTTTAAATGAGCAGAACAAGTGGCAATGTTATTTGAGTGGGGGATTTTTCCATTAAGTGGCATGGTAGCGGAGTAGTTGGGCCCGTTAGCGTACATAGGGGAGGGGCTTCCATTATGTTGGGAACTCAGAGTGGGCGGGGGGATAGCAATGCGGTTAACGGCTGCGTTCATCTGACCGTTAAAAGACCTGTTTATCGTAGCAGTTGACTTGGGAACATCTATCTGAGGCTGTTGCTGTCGAGAATGAAGCGGCAGGGTCGACAGCTGATAGTTCTTTTGGCTTATTAGCAGCGGCTGCTGCAGCGAATTCGTCCACTGCTGCTGTGAGACAGCTGCTGAATGAGGAATCTGGTTATGTTGATTTTGTCTTGATAATGTCAGCTGCTGTTGATTCTGGCTCAGCTGCTGGTTCTGATGCAGCTGTTGATTCTGCTGCGGCTGCTGAGGATTCTGCTGCAGCTGCTGGTGGTTATGCTGCAGCTGCTGATGGTTATGCTGCAGCTGCTGGTGTTGCGGGCAGGCAGCTCTATGTAGAGAGTCCAGCCGGTTAAAGCTCATCATCTCGACATCCTCTTCGCCTATCGACCGGTCACAGCCGGCAATAGAACTGGAACTGTCCGGCATGCGCCAGCCTGGCGGGCTTCCCATCATCGACGTCAAGGGACGATCGACCGCCTCGCTCGACCCCTGGCCAGGCTTGCCGCCCCTGAAGCGCCTGGTCGCCCCCGAGGCAGGGGCGGAGTGAGGAGTGTAGCGGCCTGATATGGGACGACACGTGAGCCGAGCTACCACAGTGAGGAGCACGGCGATGATCCCTAGGCAGACACTGAGCACAGAGTATAGGATCACCTTCTCTCGGTTATCTGCAATCAATCAATCAGTGAGTCAATGAATCAATCAGTCAGTCAATCAATCGATCGATCAGTCAGTCAGTCAATCAATCAATCTATCTATAAATCAATTCACCAATCAATCAATCAATCAGTGAGTCAATCAATGAATAATTCAATCAGTCAGTCAATCAATCAATCACTCTACCAGTCAATCAATCGCTCAATCAATCAATCAATTAGTCAGTCAATCAATCGATCAATCAATCAATCAATCAATCGATCAATCAGTCAGTCAATCAATCAATCAGTCAATCGATCAATCAATCAATCAATCAATCGATCAATCAGTCAATCAATCAATCGATCAATCAATCAATCAATCAATCGATCGATCAATCAATCAATCAATCAATCTGTCGATAAATACAATTAAGTGAGTCAACAATCGGTCAGTCAATGAAATTAAAATGAAAAAAAATTAAACAGTATCTTAATTCATATATAAAGTTAATTAATGATCTGCTGTGTATATATATATATATATATATATATATATATATATATATATATATATATATATATATATATATACATTTTATTTATATATATATATATATATATATATATATATATATATATATATATATATATATATATATAATTTAGAATAAAAACAATTTCTAGTGTCTACTATTGTCTCACCAGATATTAATCTAGCCGTTGTTATCCAGTCACTCATGAAATGAAAAGGTCCAGTGCGCACTTGTTCAGAGCCAGAGGTCAAACGAACTGCAGTAGAACTTCTACTACTGGACCCTGACATTTCTGTTGTTGTTGTTGTTGTCGATACAGTGTAACCTATTAAAATATTATAATACATATTGGTTTTAAGTAAGTAAGATGTATATATAAATGAAAATGTATATATATATATATATATATATATATATATATATATATATATATATATATATATATATATAACAAAGCAAGTAAGTTAAACAGCTAATTACGGCGTAACTAGCTGTTTAACTTACTTGATCTTTGACCAAGGCTGTGTGGTGTCCACAAATATAGTTCGCTTCAATATTTACATTATCGCTGCCTAAGATGTTGAATCAACTACATTTCAATAGAAAAAAATTAAGTTAAATTTTATTTTTAATATTATAGAGAGACAAAATAAAGCAAATAAAAGTGATACGAACAGGATAGTATTAGTCAAATTTTTTCAAGGGGGTCGTTAGGGGGAAGGGGTTTTGAAGGCTTGCTAGGGGTCAACCAGGCCTCTGTCAATGTGGGAGGTTAAAACTGACGAGCTTTCAAATTAGTAGGGGATCACATATCTGCCAAGAGAGGTTTAACCTCCAATCCCCCCAGCAAATCTCCTCAGTACAGCCCTGGATGCAAAATACATCTTGGATATAAATTCTTGGTAAGAAAACGTTAAATTCTTATTGATTGATTGATTTATTTATTGATTGATTGATTGATAAATTGATTGACTGACTGATTGATTGATTGATTTCTACAAACCAGCCGTGTTATAAGGCTGTACAGCAGGCGGCACCTGGTGAACATTACGATTTTCAACAACACTCTCACGTTCCCATCCCTTCATCGGTCCTACAGATTTCTCAGAATCTTCTACCTTGACCGAATCACCATCCTCTTCATCCTCAATACTTCCAGTTCCACCATCATCCCACTCCCATAAGTTGTCCTTACCCAATATCCTGACAGAATCCAGACCGGATTCATCTGGGTTCTTCACTCCACCCGCGAGATGAGTTACCCTAGTAGTTAAAAGAGATGGGCTAGTGGTAAAGACTTCTGCCACAGATCTGAAGGTACTGGTTTCAAATGTAGACGCATCCAGTGGTGGTTTGATCTGGTCATTGAAAGCTGAAGAAGGCTCACATCTTTCTTCCTCGAACGTCCACCTGTTCGCTGCTATAGACTTGGCTGTTGCCTTGGAAACTAAAACATACAATAACATTGAATACTATTAAAGACTCCAAAAGTTATTAGCAATGAAGTTATTGAGTTATTTATTAGTAAGATTATTTAAAAGGGCTAAGCAAAATAAACACCTCCCCGACGGGGAATTGAACCCCGGTCTCCCGCGTGACAGGCGGGGATACTTGCCACTATACTATCGAGGATTGGCAATAAAAATCAGTGTCTCTAAACTTAGAATATTCTACTAATATTTTCCAAGTCCTAATGTACATGTCCATAAGCTGTCTCACATACTTTGCAGCTGAGTCTACATCGTTCAGTCCTCGATAGTATAGTGGTAAGTATCCCCGCCTGTCACGCGGGAGACCGGGGTTCAATTCCCCGTCGGGGAGAAATTTTAAGTGTTTTATTTTAAAGCTACATGTGTCCAATAGTTCACATCCTGTACTACACTGCATATCCCGTTTTATCCTCAATACTTCACGTCCCAGATATCATCCCTGAATGAGGAAACGGACGTTAAACCTTTTTTATTATGAGATTATGAGACCTACGAAAAGTTCAAGAAGTTTGAAATGTCAATGAATACCTAGAAATAGCCAGGAATTTCATGGGACCCTGCTGAGAATTCTGAAATGTCCTTTCATGCTAATTGAAAATAAAAATTGCCTCATAATTTTCTTCCTTCATTAAATCTCATGTACGTTCTGGTCCTTTATCATCATCCCCTACTATCGCGTCTTCTTCTAGTTCACCACAAAACCTAATTTAAATTTTCACTAAGCTCCGTCTGAATAGATTTCCATTGTATCTAATTCATTTTCTGAATCTGATTTCATTATCAGCCAATCAATCAATAAGAATTTAACTTCCGGTTCCTCACAAAAAAGTACTATAATACTTTTTGCTAAAGTTAAGTTCAAGTATATCAAATGAATATGGCGACAAGCTTGCTTAATTAATAATTAATTAGTTAATTAATAATTATTTTAAATCATTCAATCGTAAGTCAGGTTTGTCAGCTTTTTAGACTCCTATGCCCTTTCTCGCCTCGCTATAAACCTTGCAACTCTGTTGACTTTAAACATTTTTTATTGATCCCATTTGAAACAAACCAAATCACTATACGATTCATAGTTACTTCAAGCAAGAGACGAACGGGCAGCCGTGATAGTATAGGGGTTAGTACTTCTCGTTGTGGCCGAGAGAACCCAGGTTCGATTCCTGGTCACGGCATATATTTTTATGTTTTTAGTTTCCAATACCAGAACAATGAAATAATGCGACCATATCGATCAATGGCCAGTTTTTTAAACTATAAGATAACTATTCAATTTCTGCTTAGTTTCATCAAACAAACTAAGCCGGCCGTGATAGTATAGGGGTTAGTACTTCTCGTTGTGGCCGAGAGAACCCAGGTTCGATTCCTGGTCACGGCATGAGTTTTTATTTTTGCTAGTTTTATACAACAGTATAGTGGCAATATTACCTTATCGACCCATGGTTCGTTTATTAGTCTACAACATAAAAATCTATTCAGTTTCAGTTTGGTTTCATCAAAATGCATCAACAGGCCGTGATAGTATAGGGGTTAGTACTTCTCGTTGTGGCCGAGAGAACCCAGGTTCGATTCCTGGTCACGGCATGAGTTTTTATTTTTGCTAGTTTTATACAACAGTATAGTGGCAATATTACCATATCGATCCATGGTTCGTTTATTATGTGCTTACACAACAACACCATAAAAAACTATTCAGTTTAGTCAAGTTTGGTTCATCAAATAATGCAATCAACAGGCCGTGATAAGTATAGGGGTTAGACTTCTGTTGTGCGACGTAGATAGAAACCCAGGTTGCGATTCTGGTCACACGCGCCATAGTTTTTATTTTTGCTAGTTTAATAAAACAGTTATGAGGGCAAATTGACCAGAATCGATCCATGGTGCGTTTATAGTCATACAAAAATAAAAATGTATTCAGAGTTTTGGTCATCAAAATGCATCAACAGGCCGTGATAGTATAGGGGTTAGTACTTCTCGTTGTGGCCGAGAGAACCCAGGTTCGATTCCTGGTCACGGCATGGGTTTTTATTTTTGCTAGTTTAATACAACAGTATAGTGGCAATATGACCATATCGATCATGGTTCGTTTATTAGTCTACAACATAAAAATCTATTCAGTTTGGTTTCATCAAAATGCATCAACAGGCCGTGATAGTATAGGGGTTAGTACTTCTCGTTGTGGCCGAGAGAACCCAGGTTCGATTCCTGGTCACGGCATGAGTTTTTATTTTTGCTAGTTTAATACAACAGTATAGTGGCAATATGACCATATCGATCCATGGTTCGTTTATTAGTCAACAACATAAAAATCTATTCAGTTTGGTTTCATCAAAATGCATCAACAGGCCGTGATAGTATAGGGGTTAGTACTTCTCGTTGTGGCCGAGAGAACCCAGGTTCGATTCCTGGTCACGGCATGGGTTTTTATTTTTGCTAGTTTAATACAACAGTATAGTGGCAATATGGACCATATCGATCCAGGGTTCGATTTATTAGTTCTACAACATCCAAAATCTATTCAGGTTTGGTTCCTCAAAATGCGATCAAAGCAGGCGTGAAGTATAGGGGTTAGTACTTCGTTGTGCCGAGGAGAACCCAGTTCGTATTCCTGGTCATGGCATAAGTTTTTATTTTTGCTAGTTTTATACAACAGTATAGTGGCAATATTACCTTATCGACCCATGGTTCGTTTATTAGTCTACAACATAAAAATCTATTCAGTTTCAGTTTGGTTTCATCAAAATGCATCAACAGGCCGTGATAGTATAGGGGTTAGTACTTCTCGTTGTGGCCGAGAGAACCCAGGTTCGATTCCTGGTCACGGCATGAGTTTTTATTTTTGCTAGTTTTATACAACAGTATAGTGGCAATATTACCATATCGATCCATGGTTCGTTTATTAGTCTACCACATAAAAATCTATTCAGTTTCAGTTTGGTTTCATCAAAATGCATCAATAGGCCGTGATAGTATAGGGGTTAGTACTTCTCGTTGTGGCCGAGAGAACCCAGGTTCGATTCCTGGTCACGGCATATATTTTTGCTGGTACCTATTCTTTCCTAAATATTAAATTTATTACAGTTCAATAAAAATATTTAAATTTATCATCGTTTATGTGGACATGAAGAGCGAAATGTATGACAGAGAAGAGGGTAGGTGTTTAGTACCACGGAACTGTCTGTAGGAGAGAGAGAGAGATTGAGAGAGAGAGAGAGAAATAGAGAGAAAGGGAGAGACAGAGAGAGAGAGAGAAAGAGAGAGAGACTGAGAGAGAGAGAGATAGAGTTCTCCATCGACCAAGAAGTTAACCTTTTGAATAAGGCAATGTCTTATCAGAGAGATTTTGTCGTTTAAAAGCAGAGTTTAACGTCAACTTCATCAAACGATTTGCCACTATATCGTAGAGGACTAGGCAGCTCTTGTTTAAATGCACTTAAAGCACTGAAATTAGGATATACCATACAGATTCTAGTAAAGAGGTTGCTTCTTGTAAATTTAATTCATAATTAAGTAGGAGTAAAATCTGTAAGGTTCAAACAATACAGATATCAGTAAAATTATCAATGTTCACAAGGTTGTGCTGAACAGCAATAAAGAACTAGTAGTCCTCGATAGAATAGTGGTAATTATCCCGCCTCTCTTGCGGGACATCAAGGTTCAATTCTCATTCGGATAGAAGTTAATATGATTAATTGATTGATTAATTGACACTTACAGCAGCCATGGACTATGGTAAGGTACTTGTGACCTCTAGACACGCAGGGTCGACCTAAAGTCTTCTCGTCTGCCACAAGACTGCACTTCCTCTTAACGTCACAATGACGCCCGATGACTTCACCAACGCACGTCATTGGACAATCTGCAATTCAAAAACAATGCGGATTTGAAATAAGTTCTGTCATTGGGCGTCAGAAAGTCTAATATTGAGCGTCTAAGCTTCCTGTGTTCACACATGACATCACGTTAAGCCTATCGTTGAGTACGAGACAATATATTTCCTTCTATCACTAGACTCAACGGGCCCTACCATGTTCAGTTCAATGATCCATTGTTATCCTACATATTAATTCCGCAGAAGTCTTAATTTCATTCTATCTCTCTCTCTAGCATTCTTCCAAGTGGCAGGTCCAAGGTACATATTCATACTCACAGCCTGCTATCATCCTCTTTATATGGAGCACTCCGCATGTCAATCCTTTCACGGCTATGCCCTATATATATATATATATATATATATATATATATATATATATATATATACATATATATACACATGTATATATATATATGGCTTTTGAGGTGATTTCATGTTGCCTTTCTTATTTTTAGCTTGGCCGTCTCTTACGACACTTTCAGTTAACGGTTGGTTTATTCTTCCCTACCCTGCCACAACAAGGGAAACCGTCATCTTAACGAATGAACTCCCATTATTTCTATTTTTACATTATTTCATTTATTTTTTATTATTTCTTATTTAATTAATTAACGAATTTATCTAACAGTAAGTAAAAAAGAAATCAATCACTAAGCAATCAATCAATCAATCAATCAATAGTACCTGTGGCAGAGCCGGCAGAGCACATGGATCTAGATCTGCCGAATTCAGCAGAGAGTATGACAATGTATTCAGCACGTGGACACTTCAACTCCAATCTCTCTCCCTCACAGACCCCTAGCTGCTCAAAGTCATCTGTAGACATACATACAGACATACATACAGACATACATAAACATCCCTCACAGACCCCTAGCTGCTCAAAGTCATCTGTAGACATACATACAGACATACATATAAGACATACATAAACATCCCTCACAGACCCCTAGCTGCTCAAAGTCATCTGTAGACATACATACAGACACACATACAGACATACATAAACATCCCTCACAGACCCCTAGCTGCTCAAATTCATCTGAACACATACAGACACATACATGCAGACATACACAGACATACTTACTCATCTCTCTCACCCCTAGCTGCTCAAAGTCATCTGTAGACATACAGAGATATACATACAGACATGCATTGACATACACACAGACATCCCTTAACACCCCTAGTTGTTCAGTAATCTGCAGACATTCGCACACATACATATATTGACATGGAGTTATACACACAGATATATTTATTGACCTGCAAACATAGACACACACACATATACTGTATATATATATATATATATATATATATATATATACGTATATATAGACACACACATACAGACATGAATTGAGATGTGTACATTCATACACATTCACTACATACGTTAGCATATGCTGTTACACACATATACATACACACACAGATACAAATACCCAGGCATTTACACGGTAACACATACAAATAAACTCATTTTGCACTTACATACATTAAGACACATATACAACCACATGTACACACTTACACATGAAACACCGAACTAAACACAGAGTAACACGTAACCCGTACAAAAGCACAGCTTCTAACATAAAGGCCTCAGAATATATTCTCTCAAGCCCCCACTCGACACTAACATTATTATATTTTGTTGATAGTAATTGAATTTAAATAAATTTTAAAATATATTTTTTTGTTAATTCAAACTCCACCTGCTGATCTCAGAAAGGTTTAAAATGTCACATCCGGCAGTAAATGCTGCCACTAGATTCTGTTGAGTTAAATTGCAACATGTCTGAAATAATACTAGCTTATAATCTATCAATGATTTCATATTTTTCTCCAAAGTTTAGCTCATACGCCGTATTCTACAATAAGGTGTTAATAAAACAGAGCTTTTTGTGGAAGGTTTACTCAGTTATCGTTGGAGTGCTCTTTATAAAATGTGAGAGCAGGCAGATTGCAAGGTAAAAAAGCTAAAGCTAGTGTTAATGTCAGTTTCCTCACTGGAAAGCGATGTCAGTGACGGGCGAGCTCAGGATTTGAAACCCGCACATACTGATACGCGGTCGAATATTTTACCTACATCGTCACTGGCGAGAGAGAAAGAGAGAGAGAGAGCGAGAGAGAGAGTGAAAGAGAAAGAGAGAGAGAGAGAAGTAATCTCTAATAATTAGTGAGTAGGCAATGTATACTACCAAATATCTAGATTTTTATTATTTTAAAAAGCGCCAGATAATTAACATATTTTAGAGACGCGCTCATTAAAAATGAAACCAGCAAAAAATCTTATCAAATCAAAAAGATCTGCCATTAAGCAGCAAACAGGTACATCCAAGATAAGCGTTAGTCTATTCTTGGACCGGTAAAAGGATATTAAGGAAGAGAAGTCCATTTGAATTTTGAAGCCCATACCTTATAATCATCAGTCGAATATCCTACCGAAGATAACTCTGGCCCGGTCATTGATAGAGAGAGCGGGGGGGGGTTAGGCAATGAGAGGGAATGTGAGAGAAAGAAATTGGAGTTACACATTTTAATTAGTAGTTATTACGTTATACTTCATAACACGCCCACACTACTCATGCTCACAAGCGATAAATTGTAACATGCAAAAACCAATTTCCTTTCAACAGATAAACTATACTTCATCCGCTTTTAGTAAGAAATGTGCGTGGAAAAAATTAAATAAAATACTCTACTAAAGATTACGATTTAATAATTTTTGACTAAAATTAATATAAACATATATAATATAATATTCTTCTTATAGCGTACTGCCTAACGGCAGGTCCATAGCATATACCTCTTAACCTCTTCCAACTAATTCTATCCTCAGCCTTACTTTTCATCTTCGCGGAGATTTGTTTTTAAATCATCCAACATCCCATGTTTGGTTTTCCTCTAGCTCTTTTCCCCTGCATTCTTCCTTCTACTGTAAATCATCTCCCTTATAATATGTCCTATCCAGCTTTTCTATTTTTTATCACATTTCCTAACTGTCTACCTGCAGCACCTGTCTCAAGAATTTCATTTGAATTACAGTACAATTAAAGTAATTACAAGTGTAGTAAAAAAGTGGCTTGTGGTTTTCTGGGGAAAGTTTCAAGTAATTCTTCTTTAATTGCATTTTGAATTTCGTCAACGACTGAAATTTACCAATAGCGATGGCTATCAAACTACTGCTATTTGTCTGCAGGAAATGACAGGTTTTTCTTAAATCGTTGGGTGAATCGATTAGTGATGACCTATAATGAGGAACAGATATTGTTGCAAAATTGTGGAAAGACGCTTGTCAACGTAAAAAGCTGGTAAAGCTAAGGATAGCGTCAGTTTCCGCACTCGAAAGCGATGTCAGTGACGGGCAGCGTTTTAATGTCATCTATTTAATAAAACTCACAAACTATCATAAAATGACTCTTCAGAACGGTCAGTTTATAATTTCATTTAAATCACAAGTGTTTTCAGCAATTAAATCAAGCAGTAAAAGAATCGTCTCCCCGACGGGGAATTGAACCCCGGTCTCCCGCGTGACAGGCGGGGATACTTACCACTATACTATCGAGGACTGACGAGAGGTAGAGTTTACTTAGATCTTAAGAACAAGAGCATTCGTTGAACTCTAGTACAACAGACGCACACACATGATATCAGTTGAATGAGTGTGTCTTGTTCTACAACTTCAAACCACTTCTACACCCACTACAACAAGACAGCATTGCAATCTTCGAGGCCAGCCAAGTGAGGGGCAACTGTCAGGCCCGTATTTTGACCCCCCCCCCCCACTAAAGGGAGCCCCTACCAGCGTCTTTATTTTTTAGATTTTTAAATTAAATTAATTTTTAATTTAAATATATATAATATTATTGTATAATATTATATATATAATATACATATATATATATATATTATATATATATATAGCTATATATATATATATATATTGATATATTTCATTTATAATATATTATAATATATATTTTATTATATATATAATATAATATATATAATATATATATATATATATAGATATATATATACTCAATATAATATATAATATCTATATATATATAGGCCTATCATATACAGCATATATTTACATACAGGATATATATAGCCTACATTTACATTCACATATACATTAGCTTTGTCAGTCCTCGATAGTAGTGGAAGTATCCCCCGCCTGTCACGCGGGAGACCGGGTTCATTCCCCGTCGGGGAGACTCTTATTTTTAGATTTTTAAATTAAAGAAAATTTAAATATTAATTAAAATATAAATAATTAAAATAATATATATATATATATAATATATAATATCATATATATAATATACACTATATATATATTATCAATTTATATTTGTATATATATATATAAATATTATATATATACGTGTATAGATATATATATATATATATATATATATATATATATATATATATATATATATATATATATATATATATATATATATATATATACATATTGGCCTATTCATATACAGCATATATTTACATACAGGATATATATAGCCTACATTTACATTTACATATACATTAGCTTTGTCAGTCCTCGATAGTATAGTGGTAAGTATCCCCGCCTGTCACGCGGGAGACCGGGGTTCAATTCCCCGTTGGGGAAACGATTATTTTACTTCTTGATTTAATTCCTGAAAACATTTGTAATGAGTGATAGAAAGAGAAACGGACAGAAAGAGAGAATAATTTACAGAAGGTACAACTAATACGCAGTGCATGCCCGCAGAGACTTAGAGATAAGATAACAGAGTGCATCACAGTTCTTAAACATTTTATTCAGAAAAGAAACCAACCCTTTTGACCCGTTCTGATTCACTTGATCTAAAGTTAACACTGAGCAGAACTAAACAGTAGCCATCCACAAAATATAAGCAGTGGCTGCTAGATTACCCGTTAGTACTTGAATGAAAGGACTAACAGATTATATAAAACGAATCTACTTATTTGTTTAAATAGTGCTGGATTCATTTTTTCATAATTTGTAAAGAAATAGGTTAAGGGTTATTCTTATTCTAACTAATTACTATAACTAATTCAAGGTTATTCTTAAATCCGCGCCGGCTGCCATTGATGCGACATCAAAAGGCAACGATTACTAATAACCATGGAGAGGAAGGAGGAAATGGGTCTTAAAACAAGCATCTGTGCTTCCTAACCCAATGCACCGTTATAAAAAAAATTAAATTTCAATGTTAAACACCTCCGTTAATGTAATAATGTTAGTTTTATACATTCCCGGTTTGACGGGCTATTATTTATTCAACATTGTCCATACACTGACAGTATATTGTCAGAGCGTCCACACAATGTTAACACCGACCAAAATGACGTCGTTGAAAAAATAGGAGGGAGTTCAAAAAGTTGCGGAGTTTTACAAAAAGGAGCCATAGGAAAAATTGCGTATCATGAGTTAGGCTAGAAGACTAGCTATAAATGCATGCGTCGTTGCTTTAGGGGGGGGGGCACCCCTGTTTAATATTGTCATACAAATTGAAAGCTAGAAAGCTTTAGAAACAACAAAGTTTATTAGATCATAAATGGAGTTTGACTGGTTGTACTGGTTGTTACACTTTAAAATATCAAACACAAGTAAACATAGATATATTTTAAAAGTAGCTAGAATTACAAATAGCAAATAAAAGTAAAAAAGGAGATTCAAAAATTAGATAAAATTAAAAATTTCAAACAAAAAATATCAAACACAAAATATAAAAAATATCAAACCCAAGTAAACATAAAGATATTTTAAAAGTAGCAGGACTTACTAGGACGGCATCTGAATGCTGCCTGTAGCTGATCATTCATATCCCGGCATGCACCTGTTAGTGAAGGTCCCCCTTGATTGGCCTTGACCTGCCGCCCACTGACCCAAGGGTTCCACCCCAGCAACAGGGCAACAACCAACAACAGGTTGAGCAACATCTGCACAACTGTACAACAACCAACAACAGGTTGAGCAACATCTGCACAACAGTACAACAACCAAACAGTACAACAACCAACAACAGGTTGAGAAACATCTGCACAACAGTACAACAACCAGCAACAGGTTGAGCAACATCTGCACAACAGTACAACAACCAGCAACAGGTTGAGCAACATCTGCACAACAGTACAACAACCAGCAACAGGTTGAGCAACATCTGCATAACAGCATAGATTAAGATTATGCACATAGTATTACACAATGAGTAAAAATGATGACGTTTAGCACTTATAGTGTCATATGTTCGAAAGGCTATAAATAGTTTAATCCACTAATGATTTTGAAATGATAGCAGCGAAACAAACCCAGAACGTATAAAAAGTGACTGCAGCGACTGCAGCTCTAAGACAAGAAAGAGTAATGTCTTGCTAAAAATTGCAACTCGCTGGTGCAGTGTCTCTAAATCCGTCACGCTACCGTTTGGCTAAATTCTGCTTCATTTAAACATAGCCAAACTATTTGTGAAATGATTTCTGTACGTATTGCTTAGATGAAATGGAAACAGGTCTTACTAAGACGCAAATTTAGCTATTTCTAGAAGTAGCACTTGTACTATTGCACTGGAGGTGAAGTTACGGAAGAACAATGAGAAACACTCGTGTAATTCTCTGGGCGTTACTTCACGGTCACTGCACAAAAGGTCCGCCTACAAGTAACTCGCCTCCGCTGATCTGCTAGAATCATTATATAGCTGCACCCAGTGGAACGTCGATAATGACCTACAGATACCTCACTGATCCAAGAAGGGATATAATTTATTAGTTTTGAAGTACTCAGTAAACTTTCAGCCTAGGAAATGGTGCACGATGTTGTCATTGACGACAATAGCACTCTAATTGCTGTTGCTATAATTATTTTCAATAAATGTACATATCAAAATAAATGTACATATAGAAATGTATTATAGAATTTTGATATATTTCCTATTATTTTAATTTTTGGGCACAATTTATAAAAGTAAAGGTGTAAAGATCAATCCAGAATCTTGACTGAATTGAAACGTCACCAAATTTCTATCCATGGTTTTCTTAATAAACAAAATGAGTTCCTAGTCTCCACGCACTCCTGTAGATTAGTGACGTACATGATCGTGAATGATCAGAGATCTGAGAAACACTAATCATACTAATTATAGTATACTTACACATAATTGTACTAAAATTATACATGCATGTAATTACATACATGAAATTAAACAATAATAAATATTGCTATACACAAAATGGAGCGTACGACACTTTAATTGCTTCAAAATTATACAATTTCAATTTTAACTCCCCTACACTTCCCATATTTCAAGCCATTTATAGTTAGAATTGTAGTACGCTCTATATTGTGTATAATTATATATTCATCATTAAATAATTGTTTATATAATGAAATATAATTATAGAATAATTTCGTGTAAGTAGAGTAGGCCTATATTATGCATAATTAGCATTTCTCATATCTCCCCTCATTCATGATTATGCACAGAAACACTCTTAGATTAGACTGCTCCGACCAACGACTGCAGAAATAAATTACTTTTCCTGTCCAGGCTACTTGATAAATGTCCATAACTCCTATCCGGACGTCCGGCGTCCGCTATTTATCAACGAAGAGGAACCGAACCAGAAACCAATATGTTAACATAAACTGCAACAATTGCGCGCCAGCAGTTTAATCAATCAATCAATCAATCAATCAATCAAGAAGAATTTAATGTTATAGTTTAGTGTAGTGGTCGAAATCCTAAATGCGACTGATTTCAGATACTCACTAGACAACGTTTTGATTCCTTAGTTTATTCGTCTTATGCATTTAAAAGCCGATATGATATGGGACAGAGAGGAGTGGAGAAGGTCTATTGGTATCCCGACCCTTGTTAAACTAGGATTAAAGGGATGATGCTGATGATGATGATGATGATGATGATGTGATGATGATGATGATGATGATGATGATGATCTTAAAAACCGGTCGATGTTATATATTTATCTCCGCTTCGCTCTTCAAAGAGTACGAAAAAATGTTTAAAATGTGCCCATCTTTACAAAAAGTAGATCTGTTGATATTGATTACGTCTAATTTACAAATGTAAAATTGACGTTTCTTACCATTAATAGCATAAATTATTACTTGCTAGTTGTAAATTAAACTGCTCTAAATAAAGCTGAATTCTTAATTTAAAAATCAACTTTAAACCAAAAACTCTTCAAGTCAAGAGATACGTTTACTAGCACATGTATATGTTGAAAGTTTACTAGGTTTAGCACTGATTCTCTTGAAATAACATGAACAGAGTTGAACAACAAGGAAAGAATTAAATAACAAAGAAAAAGCTAAATAGCAGAGAAAGACCAGAATAACATGAATGAGATTAATAACATGGAAGGAGTCGCAAAATGACCAGCTAATCAACAACTTGCATATAATATAAATATATGATGAATAAAAGTATTAAATCAAACCAAAACCATCAACATCTGCCTCGCTTCTATCCCATGCATACTCAGACTCGTTCGATTTTCTCGTCGGAGACTCCTAGTCCAGCCTGTAGCTTTATGAATAAAAGATCTGCCAGACTGACCGCGTTGATTGTCGTCTGCTACTCTTACCATAGTAACACAATTTTTTATTTACAAACTGAAGCGAATTCTCTCTCCTATACTACTACTGCTTAGAGCGGTTTATAATGCAGACTCCGCAACATTGGAAACATGCCAACCTAAAACTACCAAAATCTTCTGCAAATACATTTATTATAATTTCTAGATACTGGATAAATTAAACCGGTTGAGTTCTTCGAAGAGTGCTACTTCCGTGGTTTGAGACAAGCTAGGCTACCTTTTTCTATCGTTAGGTTCTAACTAAATGTAGAAACAGAAGTGTATGGAGGGTAGCTTGGAGAAAATGCAATAATGTCAATTATATATGCACGTGCTATAATTAAAATAGCGTAGTTAGAGTGAGGAAAAGACTAAAACATTTTGCACAATAGCAGCTGTAAAGTGGATGCCTCTAGTTTTGCTTCCAAGGGGCAAATATATGCTGTATATGAATAGGCCAATATCTATATATATATATATATATATATATATATTTATATTATATATATATATATAATATACTTATATATATACACGTATATATATAATATTCATATATATATATATATACATAATATAAATTTATATATATATATATATATTATATATGATATTATATATATATAAATTTAATTATTTATATTTTATAATTAATATTTAAATTTTCTTTAATTTAAAAATCTAAAAAATAATCGTCTCCCCGACGGGGAATTGAACCCCGGTCTCCCGCGAGACAGGCGGGGATACTTACCACTATACTATCGAGGACTGACAAAGCTAATGTATATGTGAATGTAAAGTTGTACTATAAAATAATTAGCATTATCTAGAATAGTATTCGATGGATTTTACAATCATATTGGGATATATAATTATTTTTATTAATTATGCAAAATGTATGACCACAATGAGAAGTGATATTAATAAAGGTAAAGGATGCATTGAGTCTTGGTAACGGCCTGTATAAAGATCTTATGACAGCATCAACTTCTCAACTTTCTTGTCAACGGAATGCTCTTGCAGAACGTGAAAGTGGACTTTTAGTATGAAAATGTGCCTTGGCCTTGCCAATTAGCAGAACACGAGAAAGAGGGAGAGAGATAGAGCGAAGTGCATAGTAAAATCAAAACTAAAGAAATAGCTGTTACACTCTAGCTCAAATTTTCTTTCATATGTATGAACAAAAATGTAGACCTGAATTCTTTCAGTGAAAAGTCCAACCTGAATATGCAGAAATGTGTTTGCAGAGCCGGGTGTGAATGATGTAAAACGATCTCAATAAGATAAACAATATCATATCAACGACTAACTCTCTGCAGTTCATCGTGCAGAAGCCGTTCAGCCTGTAATTAATGGTACAGGTCTGGGACGTAGGGAGAGTGCACCCCCACACTGGGTTGAAGACGTAACAATTAATTTGCTATTACTAATTTAGTAACTCATTAGTGGCAGCTTTTCAACTTTGGCTTATAGAAATATTGACGATTATCAATTCTTCAGAAAATGTAGACGCAAGTTAAATTAAAGACACAAAATATACTATAGACATAATATATAATAGACATAATGTTACTTTTAATAAGCAAGTTAATTGTAAAGTTTACACTAGAGATTATACTAGAGTTTATTTAAGGATTCTCAATTATTTAAAGTGATTAAGCCACGGGCAATCCAGGCATCCAGGGGCAATCCAGGCCAATATTATTACGGAAAAATATACTATATATATATATATATATATATATATATATATATATATTATAAAATTATAATAGAATTGTAAGTTATAATTAAAACTAATTAATCCAATGAGAAAAGTCTACTAAAGGAGGTCATAGAAAGTAGAATGGAAGCAAAGTGAGGCAGTCCGTGATTAGGAACGTTAGATGATTTAGAGATCCACTCATATGTGGACATGAAGAGGAAAGCGGAGGACAGAGAAGAGTGGATACGTTATATACTATGAACCTGCCAGTAGGCAACGCACTAAGAGAGAGAGATATAAGTATCATACTATCCGAATCTTAAACTGTCCAAACCTTGCCCCTGTTTCTATAGCTCGAGCATTGACAATGACCCAGTCTATACTAGCCAGCTAGACTCTCAGTCTCTCTGATGCTCCTGGCACTCAGTGATGGTAAAGCGTAATATAAGTCGAGAAAAGCCCTCCAACAATGTTATTTTTTGAAACTCATCGAAATATCTCAAGTTCTTCTACATCTTCTCTCTCTCTCTCTCTCTCTCTCTCTCAATAGAGAACTACACTCAATACACTTAATACACTCACAATTCATCAATAGCATACACACACACTAATTTCACACACTCACATTCCACAAATAATTGGACATACACATTCAAACGTCAGACACACAAACACACACATTCAAGGTGCATACACTTGTTTTGACATACAAATCGTTTTGCCTCTCAATGCACATGTTTGCTTACTTTATTCAACTGCAGGAATGCATTAAATTTTGGTGCATAAAATAATAATCAGTCTGAATGTTCAGATTTTACATAAAAAAAACCAGATGAATGAAAAAATGTCACGTTTTTATGTATTTTGAAATGCAAATTACAGAAGCATACAAAAAAGCTCCTACATAGCTACAAAATAGCTCCTAGCCAAACCTTCTGAGCCAAGAACCCCGCCCAATGCTCAAAAACTTCAAGAAAATGGAAAGATCGAGAAAATTGAAATAAAGTTTATTCTTTCATTATTTTAATTGGCTAAGTTAGCACAATCTTCAGATCATTACGTATATGTATACAATAATATACTTGTAGATACTAATAAATAAATATACTGCCATGATGGAATCTACACTGCTGCACAAGTTCGGTTTATAAGTTATAACATATATATCTTACGCTTTTAAAGATTTACGGTTGTTAATAGTTTAGACTTAATGCAATAATTTTAGAATTTTAAGATTTTAAGTATTATATGAAGACATAACGATAGACCAGTGGCTCTATGGTGGTGTAAAGATATATATAGTTAACCTGTATATGGGAAATTTTAAAGGTAGTGACAAAAACAAAAATGAATATGTACAAAAGAAATTAAATATATATAGACTCATTAATTCACTACGATTAAGAGCTCTTAAAGCTGAGACAATGAATTTAATGCTAATATTTCTAGTGGAAAGTATACTGCGTAAGAATTAAATTAGGCAGAACGAGAGAGAGAGAGAGAGAGAGAGAGAGAGAGAGAGAGAGAGAGAAAGACAGAGAGAGAGAGAGAGAGAGGACTATTGTAGCAACGCGAATTAATTAAACTATATTTATACAATATTAACACAAAAATATCAAAATTTCTTCTCCTGCATTTTAGAGCGAGAAAAATAGAACCTCCTTACCTCTTATTCACTTCTGACAATCAGTATTTAATTCTAATCCTCAAGCAATCCTTTAGATATTCCAAGTAATTCGACAAAATCATAAGACAACTGCCTAGCAGTCTATTTATTTATAAAAGTCTCAAGCAAAGCCTAAGTAATCCTTGAAGTAACTCGCTACTTTAGTTCAACGACTGTTTGGTCATACAATTCAAATCGGCCACTAAGGATTTGAAAGAGATACGAAACCCGCACGAGAATGCTCCTGATACAATTACAAAGTAAACGACACTCGATTTTAATAGACAGTCGTCTAAAGTTACGCCAATCAAAAGCGCTCGCTACGCCAACTTCCTCATTGTGTGATCGCCATAAGAAAATTCATAATATTTTATTGATCATATTAGAAATTGATATTATGAGGCACAATAAAAAAATTAAATCATTTTGACATCTAGAGCAGTAAAAATGCAAAAATAAACAGAATTAAAATACATGTACATATATATATATATATATATATATATGTGTGTGTGTGTGTGTGTGTGTGTGTGTGTGTGTGTGTGTATAGCCTAAATGTGTGTAATTATATATATATATATATATATATAGCCTAAATGTATACATAAATGTAATTATATATATATATATATATATATAGCCTAAATGTATACATAAATGTAATTATATATATATATATATATATATATATATATATATATATATATATATATATAATTACATTTATGTATACATTTAGGCTATATACATTAAAAATGCACATACACGTAACATGTATACATAAATGATTGCACATAACAACGTGCTAGCATAAGCACACGTGTACGCAAATACGCATATGACATAAATACATACATTTACACATACATGCACACATACATATACACATTATATATCTAATGAGTTGCTGTGTTAGTTTTAGCGCAGACATTTCTACAACTTCATCCATGTTCTACATTCAATATAACCACTCCATAACTACCTCTCTCATTCTTCCAATGCCTACCCACTCCACTTGACCGCTTTTCCACAAGTCTTCCGTAAACTGAGCTCTAAATTATAACAGGGATAGGAAACTTAGCAACATTCGATAGAGAGAAACTTTTTATCTTTTCGATAAATATCTACAGTGGTATTTATATTTATGCTTGAGCAAATAGAATCATGGATTAAGCTACGACTGAAGATAATACGTATGGATCCAAATAAAAAAGAGGCTAATCTGGCAGTGAAATCAGTTAGATATATTTAAAGCCGATGTTAAACTCGACAAATGTTAAATATACAATACGGGCTGTTGTTAAACGTATTCTACTCATTACATATACCTATCCGCCGAACCATTCCACGACCACCCATCCCAAACTCTTTCACACCCACCCCCACATTCACCCGAGGGGGGGTGAATACATAAGGCGCCCTCTCCACTGTTGAACGAATATCGACCAGTGGCTACCAGCAACACATCGGTGGCGTTAATTAGAGTGGCCGCCACGAGTGGGCGCCCTAAAATGATTTCATTCGACGGAGGGGTGGGCTAGGCTCAATATCGTTAAAGGCTGCAATTAAAAACGCATGACTGTACTACGAAATTCTAATGTATAATAGATTAGATACACAATCTGATAATGAGATGGATAGTCCTTTTTCGCTCTCCCAAACTCAGATTCAGGCTTATTTATAGAAGATCAAGTTGCAAGAATACTTTTATTTAAAACGTTTATATAAAAACGTTGAAACCACTGAATTCAAATGAAATCCATCATCAATTGCCTTAGTATCGTGTGGGGGGAGTGGACCGCCCGTTGGTCCCCTAGTTTTACAACGGCCGGCGATCAGACGGACAGCTGACCGCTGTTCGGCCTCCGGGCAGCTGTGAATATATTCCAGGAGTCTAGAATGGGGCAGCGAGTGATGGACGGATTGGCTATTGCTGGCAAGTAATAAATAACACAAGAAATATCTTACCAGCAATATATAACACCAGATACATAAATAACAAGATAATTATCCTAGTAGCTGCTTCTGAACTCTGTAATAAAACATTACAACAAGGTTCCACATTAGATTGCTTGTTTCTATCAAAACGGTAATAACGAACTGCCAAGAGTTAGTGCGATTTCTGCTATAATGTCTTCGCTCTTGTTTTTCTCTTTCAACTATCTCTAGCAAGCTTAAGACTTACCTTTTCCCACCGTTGACATAATCAATCTACCCTGATCATTTTTGATCACCGGAATAGCTTTCGTTTAGAACCTTACTTCTCCTCAGCACGTTTCTTTTGCAGATTGGTCTGGGTGAATTGATCTGTAGTGATATGTGCTGTGGGGACGTCTCTAACATCATCCCTGGATGAGGAAACGGACGTTAAACCTTTATTGTTATTTTTAGTAGTACCGAGACGATCACTCTCACGAAAACGAAGCAGGCTAGAAAAGTAGTAAATTACATTGAGGTGGCCCGTGAAGTTGAAGAGTTTTCATCAACCACAATAATAAAGTCATTGACGACATGAAACCAAACCCAAGCCTACGAACAAAAAAACTGAGATCCAAAAGTGACATAAATCCAATATCCAGGTAGCCGGTACAAGATATGAAATTAACGAAGAAACTATTTACGAACAAGTAAAAGATTTTCTAGATCAAGTTTTATGCTGGTCATTGCGGAACAGACATCTGCACTTAGAGTAACCACGGTTATCACAGAGTATTCTTAGCAGAGCCTCTGTTTGATTATGGTAAACAAACTTAAGATCAGCATCTATGACGTTTCACAATAAGGCGACAAAACTGACGCTGAATGTGAATTTTATCTAATTACATGCACTTGGAATGTTAGATTTAATATTTCTCGTATTTATTTATTTCATTTAGTTCTGAGATCAAGACTTGTAGATTTGTGTTTACGTATAACATTGTGTCTCGAGTTTTCAACTTTGCGGCGAACAGTCGAATAAGCAATTAGGTAATTAAGTGAGGAGGAAATACTATAGATGTTCATCACGGCTGCGTGTAAAGTGAAATTACACTAAGTTAGAACCGATTTATTAGGTTTGTTCTTACACTTTGTATGGATTCATTGTAATGCATAATTAAATTAAGCAAACTCTTATCGTAGAAAGTCTTCCAAGCAACGAATACAATGTCTTAGCATCCCAATATTGGGCCTCGACTGAGAGGCCGCTACGACTCTATAAATGGCAGGTCCTAGATAAAAATTCACATTCAAATAGAGCGCGCATCAATGAGCTCACCATCGATCAACCAGTCTGTACAATTATAGTCTCCATATTTAGAAATTCTGCATTAATGCTGTCCTTTTAACTTGAATAATTTAAATTTGAAGAGTTTTTAACGTCCTTCACAGTTACTGCATCTTTCGTCCCACGCAACAACATATACTGATTTCTTTTGCTGAATTTGAATTTACTCAGATTCAACAACGAGGATGTATAAGCAGTCATTTGTTTAATGCATTCAAATCAACTCCTGACTGGCTGTGTAACAGATAAGACACTTGCTCTGAGCTCACGAGAGTGAGGGATCTACGACCAGTCGAGTCTCCAGTGGTTCTACTTTTAGATAAACCCGACGCATTAACCCTCAGCAATCACTTTCATAAACCAGTCAGTACACATTTACAGTCAAGCTCAGACACCGAATGGCTTCTCAAGACGACTTAGACACCTCTTTCTGACTCTCTTTCTCTCTCTGGCTCTGTCTCTGTTTCTCTCTCTCTCTGTCTCTGTCTCTCTTTCTCTCTGTCTCTCTCTAGTATTCCGGCAAGTGGCAGGTCTAAGGCGAATATTCTATCTCAGAGATTCTACTTTACACTTTTATCTTGTTAATACTTTCAAGTTCCATAAAGAGCACTCCCTAGATCAACAAAATAATTATTTCAGAAAAGGATATGCCTTATCCAAAACGTGTGCAGCCTATAGCTTGGGAAAAATATGGCTTTTGCGGTAATTCCTCAGTTTTTGCTTTGTCGCCTTTTACGACACGTGCAGTTAACGATTGACGTATTCTTCAGTGTCCCAGACTACACACTATAACACCTTGACACCTTTGATAGTCACTATTTTAGATCAACCAATTGCGCTTACATCTTATTCACTAGTGTTCGAATAAGGCTAGCACGGTTAATGAGCATGCTATTAACATAATAATTATATTACCTGAATAAATGAAAGTGTGCTTTATGTAGCTAATATAATATGATTGATAGAGATTCTATAACTCGATATCACAGTAATATTTTAATTTGTTGATAAATTCATTAAATTTATTTTATCATAATTATCTTATTTAAAATAAATAACTAACGACTGTACTACTGTTTCTTAACGATGGTCGGGTTTCGAAAAGCTTCCCTAGTGAGCGCAGGTTGGAAGCCTAACAACCAGGCCAATGTTCAGTTTGACTTGCCCTGTGCATAGCAAAACAGTTTGCTGGCAACAGAGGAATGAATTAGAGAGCACTTGATATATGACACTTCTGGGGTTTAGATGAATCACTTCAAAGACTATCCCATACCGCCAGCTTTCCACCTGATTTATGAAATCCGGAAAAGTTTATTAGCACAATTAATCGTTACAATTTCTACTATTCCATCTATCGCAGACTATACTTACTATATACTTACTATATATACTATACTTACAATATACTTACTATATATACTGTACTTACAATATACTTACTATATATGCTATACTTACAATATACTTGCTATATTTACTATACTTACAATATACTTACTATATTTACTATATACTTACAATATACTTACAATATATATATATATATATATATATATATATATATATATATATATATATATATATATATATACTATACCAACTATATACTTACTTTATATTCTTTACTGTATACTTACTATAAACTTGTCAACTTGCCGATCAAATCTATCCGCGTTGCGAACCATCTATCCATTTGTTTTAATTTTAATATTTTTCGTTTCAATATGCGCTAGTTATATCTGCATATCACTGTCAACCAGTGAGGCATAAATAAAGTTTTATTGACAAAATTACAGCAGAACATTAACCGTTATTGAAGAATTTTACGATCAGTCGAGAGTTACAATTCTCCGGTGCAGCAATAACGCCTCGAACAACGACATGAAATGAAAACGATGCTGCTAAGTTTTTCAAAATAACAGAGCCACTAAAAAGATGGTGCTATTTGTTCTACCAGACAGCGGGTAAACAGGTTTTATCTGCGCGTCCACAAAATAAAAAAAGTAATAGTTTAGCCTCTATTTCTTTTCATTCTACCTTCAATGACCTCTATTGGTAAACTTTCCCACCTTAGAATTTGTCGTACACAACTTTCCTTTCTATTTCGTAATGCATTTATCAACTGTCTGTACCAACTCTCTCCAGAATTTCCTCATTTGTAACCTTTTTTGTGCTGCTAATCTTGTCCATTCTTCTCCATATCCACATTTCCAATGCTTCTGGTTTCCTGATATCTTCCACATCACACCATTATGTAATTTAAATAATGTTCGATACATATGTACCACACACCTATATTTCAAAACTTCACTAGACACTATAAGGAGTATGGTATGAACTATGAAGAGTGGAACTGTCGAAATTAAAGAAAGAATACAAAATTAAGGCAAATAACACAGAGGTGCTCGATGTTGTCATTGACAGTAGAAGCTTCGTTCATTGTGTCTTAATAATCGATAAAAGATTCAATTGAGGAAAGTCTGACAGGTAATGAATTGATGAACAATAAAGCATGAGAATATTTGATGAATCAAATTAAACATATTTGAAGCAAAATCAAAAGAGATTAATAAAGAATCAAAAGATTTGTATCTCTCTCTCACACTCTCTCTCTCGCTCTCTCTCTCTCTCTCTCTCTCTGTCTCTCTCTCTCTCTCACTCTCTCTCTCTCTCTCTCTCTCTCTCTCTCTCTCTCTCTCTCTCTCTCTCTCTCTCTCTCTCTCTCTCTCTCTCTCTCTCTCTCTCTCTCTCTCTCTCTCTAACTCTCTCTGTGGGGGCGAAACGTTCCATTCGCTAAATAGGTTGATAGGTAGTGCGGCATTGAGATGTAAATAGAGATAATTATTAAATAGAGATCGAAGCAGCTAGAGATGGCCATAACAAAATCAATTTCACAATAACTGAAGATCACTGATAACCTGTAGTTTATATAGCACAATGCAATTTAATTTTCAATATTATTCATAAAGGTTGCAATGTTATTTATGGAAAACTTACTAAGAGAGAGAGAGAGAGGGAGAGAGAAGGGAGAGAGAGAAATAGAGATAGAGAGAGAGAGAGAGAGAGAGAAATAGAGACAGAGAGATAGAGAGACAGAGAGAGAGAGAGAGACACAGAGAGACACAGAGAGAGTACGAGAGAGAGAGAGAGAGAGAGAGAGAGAGGAGAGATCTTAATTATCGAAATAGCTTTGAAGAGTTGCTGAAGCCGGATATCGATCCTAGCAAAAGCTTAAGGTATGATTGGAATTCGATCCATTTATTACAGGCCATTCATTACGTCACTCACAGCCGTTAAATCTGCCCTTGAAATTCTTTCATTATAATATGGTCACAGGCGTATCAGAAATTAATCGATAATACAACTATCGATTCATCGATCGGGGTAACTGCAAATCGCTGAAATGAATAGTTCATCTGAAATGAATAGTTCATCTGAAATGAATAGTTCAAAATTTCCATAAATCAAAATCAAAGGTTTCTCATTCAATTACGATTGAATACTGTGAGATGGTGAAAAATACTAATTTAAAAGAAAACAAACGACTATAACGAGATCTTTTATATTTTTGTCCAGTTCTACACAAAATGTAAGGCACTTTCGAAAGAGTTTCCTGGCTTAGATGTCTCTTTTACTCATGTTATTCTATTATCACTAAACGACCACTCGTTAACAATCGTAATAGTTCAACAATCTGCAATTTCATTCCTGAATGAAATGTAGCGTTACTATACTATACTTGTTATTACACTAATACTTCTAATTAACAGTCTCTGAAGCCCCACTTGGCCGTCAAGTTATAAAATAGTTAGTTGCTGTACCAACATTACTCAACACTGATTGGTATGACGCCAGCGTTGTTGTAACTTGTACGCAAACTTTCGGGTTAATCAGCTAATGTGAAGCACCAACAACAGGTTAAGGTGACTTAGGTGAGAATACAAATAAAGCCGTAGTTATACAGAAAATTCTGTTTATAAGTAAAGGTGTGTATAAATAAATTCGTAAAAAACGCCAGTCGAACTACTACATTTCATATAACTGTTTAACTGCGTGAATAGGTTAGAAAAAATTATGCAATCATCAAACAATATCTCTAACACATGAAGCGATGGCGACCCGAAAAGCAATAAGTGGACATCAAAATGAAAGGAGAATTTCATAAAAGGAAAGAAAATGTCATAGCAAAAAGCAATAAACATTAAAACCAGGTGAAAAAATTTTACAGTAACAAAAATTGTCGGTTTTGAGTAAACAATTATATATTTTGCATTTTTATACATATATGTTGGCTTCTGCATGTATTCTATTAATACAGTACTACAAAGTTATTGCTTTTCTACTTATGCAAATGCATTAGTTATGTAATTACGCGTAAAAAACATATTGGATATGTAGTCATGCAAACATGATGGTTGTGTAATTACACAAACGTGATGATTGCGTAATTCAAAAGAACAACTAGAAGTCCATGACGAATAGATCTCTTAATTAGGAGCGTTATGTTGTCACGGACCTGCCGTTAAGTAGAATACTGAGAGAGAGAGAGAGAGAGCGAGAGAGAGAGAGAGAGAAAAAAAGAATATGAGAGTGAGTGAGTGAGTGAGTGAGTGAGTGAGTGAGTGAGTGAGTGAGTGAGTGAGTGAGTGAGTGAGTGAGTGAGTGAGTGAGTGAGTGAGTGAGTGAGTGAGTGAGTGAGTGAGTGAGTGAGTGAGTGAGTGAGAGATGAGTGAGTGAGTGAGTGAGTGAGTGAGTGAGTGAGTGATGAGTGATGAGTGTGAGTGTGAGTGAGTGTGAGTGTGAGTGTGAGTGAGTGATGAGTGATGAGTGAGTGATGAGTGATGAGTGATGAGTGAGTGAGTGAGTGAGTGAGTGAGTGAGTGAGTGAGTGAGTGAGTGAGTGAGTGAGTGAGTGAGTGAGTGAGTGAGTGAGTGAGTGAGTGAGTGAGTGAGTGAGTGAGTGAGTGAGTGAGTGAGTGAGTGAGTGAGTGAGTGAGTGAGTGAGTGAGTGAGTGAGTGAGTGAGTGAGTGAGTGAGTGAGTGAGTGAGTGAGTGAGTGAGTGAGTGAGTGAGTGAGTGAGTGAGTGAGTGAGTGAGTGAGTGAGTGAGTGAGTGAGTGAGTGAGTGAGTGAGTGAGTGAGTGAGTGAGTGAGTGAGTGAGTGAGTGAGTGAGTGAGTGAGTGAGTGAGTGAGTGAGTGAGTGAGTGAGTGAGTGAGTGAGTGAGTGAGTGAGTGAGTGAGTGAGTGAGTGAGTGAGTGAGTGAGTGAGTGAGTGAGTGAGTGAGTGAGTGAGAAAGGAAAGTAAAAAAGAAATTGTGCAATCGTGACTTTAAGCTCACTTTAAAAAATCTGGAAAAGCTAATGTTAACTTCATTTTCCGCACTTGAAAGCGACGTCAGTAAGGGGCGAGACCGGGATTTGAACTCTAAACATACTGATCCTCGGTTAAATATCTTACCGACATCGCCACTGGCCATAATAATGTGATCCACACATCGACCATAAACAATTGAGACCTGACGAAATCGGTCTTTACATGGAAGGCGTGAGAAGTTAAACAATTAACAAAGCAACAAGTGCGTAAATTAACACATTCATACACTGATACATCAAAATTGGATTTAACTGGACGTCAAGGGAAGATAACGATGATGATGATGATGATACAATGATAAAGAAACTTATACGCAGCATCAATAGCGTTTGTATATTGTGCACAGTAGGCTTATATTGTATATTTCATATTGTATATACATGCAATGAATGAGTAGAAGTATAAAAACGTTCTAAGCATATTGCATGATTAGTTTATGAGTGCACAGTGAGTGCAATGTATTAAGAAATAGGAAGAAGAGTTGGGTAGGACACATCCTAAGGGGGAGGGTCTATTAATAGAGATCATAGAAGATAAAATGGAAGGGAAAAGAGGCAGGGGCAGGCCGAGATTAGGTATGTTAGATAATTTAAAGACCCACGCATATGTGGTAATCAAGAGGAAAGTGAAAGACAGAGAAGAGTGGAAGCGTTATATACCATGGACCTGCCAGTAGGCCGTGCACTAAGGGAGAAAGATAGAGAGAGAGAGAGTTCATGATGTGTATGTATGTAATGCGTGCATAACTTAATACCGTCTTTAAAACATCATGCTGTAAGATACAAATATTCTTATACATACAAAGATAAATCTAGCAGAGGCCAGCAGGTGCAAACATAGCTACACAATATGCTATTATTCACGTAGACATGCACAAGACTGAAATCTCTCTCAGACTAATGCCCTTCCTGTCAATGTTTTGACATCCCCCGCGGCAGACAAAACTGAAACACTGTACACTTTCATTGAGCAAAAAGTATCCCATGACATACAACATGTGAAACCTGCCCCTGGCATTCAGGTAACTAACCCAGCCGAATGCTATCAGAAAATCGTCAAATAGGAATGAATATCAATAGCAGATAATATTAATTAAGGGGTTTAATTTACTAGTTCAAATAGCTCTAAATTGAAAACTACAATGATATAAGAAATTAATACTGCAATATAGTCTGGATGGATCCGTATTAGTTCTCTAAAAGCATGACTATTGAATCCAGTATCTCATAATTCACATGAATAAATGTATTAGTTTCTTCCTTCTAACCGAATACCAAATGACATGTGATTTATCGTTGCTCAGTTACTATTATTCTATCTCTAAACAAATGCAAAATCTGGTAAGGAATAAAACTAATTTAGATCATTTTGAAAAAAACTGCTATAGGGATGAAAGTGCAATAGGGACACGAAAAAGAGAGGTGATATCTAGGGAAGAGAGAAATGTTATATAGGGATACCGATGAAAGGGCTGACATATGGATGAGGAAGAGTGAAAGATGGCATAGGGACAGGGCTCAGAAAGAGAGAGAGAGAAAGAGAGAGAGAGAGAGAGAGAGAGAAATAGAGAAAGAGAGAGAGAGAGAGAGAGAGAGAGAGAGTGTGATTAACAAGAATCGGTATGACAATGGATAGAATTAGACGGATGACATCGGGTAAGTGAAAAATCTACTTTGAATCAGTAGAAGCAAAATGATTCTGACAGAAGCGCAAATCTCAATTATGAATTTCTAAAGTTTTATAGACGAAGAAATCTTACACGAATTTTCATTCATTTCATGAGAAATCCAATGAAAGGCTTCGTTAGATTTCTTATATCAACGACGGCCTTGTTTGTGTATGTCACAGTATATTTTGCGTGTATTGAAATAAACGAAGTCCTCTCTCTCTCTCTCTCTCTCTCTCTCTCTCTCTTTCACTCTCTCTCTCCCTTTCTCTCTCCCTTTCTCTCTCTCTCTCTCTCTCTCTCTCTCTCTCTCTCTCTCTCTCTCTCTCTCTCTCCGTGGGTTTTTTTGTCAATCTCACGTCGTCATTCTCATAACGAAGTGAGATCGTCCCTGACACTCTCTCTTTCTCTCTCTCCCTCTCTCTCTCGCTCTCTCTCCCTTTCTTTCTCTCTCTCTCTCTCTCTATCTTTATCTCTCTCTATCCGTGAGTTTTTTCGTAAATCTCACTTCGTCATTCTTATAACGAAGTGAGATTGTCCCTGACATTATCTTTGGGTGAGGAAACGGAAGTTAAACCTTTATTATTAATATTATTTAGGAGTTACATTCAGGCAATGTGCCGATGAGGGAGGTACTCCTGTCCGGAGATTAGTCGAGTCAGTAGTCGGGTGTATCGAGCGATGAACCACGCTATCATCGACCCCTGGTTCTACGTGCCGCGCCGAGCCCAGCCTCCTCCCCTAGGGGCCTGAGGGGTCGATAGATCATGTCATACCATCTCGTCGACTGAATGGACCACCACCGTCGCTACGAGAAGATTAGAGGAGCTAGACTCGTGGGTCTGGCACATTAATGAAGGCATATATCATGGGGCAGTATGGCGCCCGTACAGAAGCTTCCGTGAGATATGTGTAACCACATAGAACTCAATAGTTAAATGTCGTCAGTGTGTGTCGTAGAGACTAGAGAGTTATTAAATATCTACACAATATCATTTTGTAGTAACACGTAGTGCTATATACGTATGTACTGTATGTTTATTATAAGTATTTCGTATGTGAAGACAGGGACGAGTGTTGCTGGATAGTGTAAAGTTCCACTCAAATGTAGACATTTTTACGAGGTTAGATATTAATTTAAATGTAATTGTTACTTAGTTTATGATTACTATTGAACTCTTTCTGTAAAGTAGTCTCGAAGACCGAGTTCAGCCATGACACTGCTATATAAGTTTTCGTTGTTAATAATAATAATAACAATAATAACAAAGCGGATTTTCAGCATTCTGTTATAGCTTCATGATATAGTAGAGAAACTGCCGTATAGTCCCTGCTGGATGGCTGAGTTGGTAGTAAGCTTGCCAGATCAGCAGGTGGCTACAGGTTCAAATCATGGTCGTGGCGACAGACAATATCCCTGTAGTGCGGTAGACGTCAAACCTATCTTAGCATACTGCTCCTAAGAGTGTGCTTCCACTGCCGTCTGGCTACAACTGTAAGCTACATTATAGTATGATACATTGGAATGATTGTGTCAAGCAATTGTACTATACAATTTATAAAACGATCGTAAGATTCAATTTAGTTCTACACACACACACACACTCTTTCTCTCTCTCTCTATTTTTCTTTCTCTCTTTCTCTCTCTCTCTCTCTCTCGCTCTTAGTGAACTTTCTACTTCCTATCAGCAGGTGTTCTAATTCAGTGCTCGTCCCGTCACTGACAGGCTCTTCAGACACGAGACTGACATTAAACCAGGTTTTTGTACTTTTAGAACAAACTTGGTGTAGAAAATCTCGCCTAATTCACACAGCGCTGTGAAGAGAATGGTGAAAAGACATTTCCTCGCTGCCTAGCAACGGCGAATGAATCTTTAAATCGCGAGCAGCAGCTTCTGCCGGGCCGAATATCGAGGGGGGCTACGCCGGGGAGGCGCCCCCTTAGTGTATACCAGATTTGAAAACTTTTGTCTTCATTGTTCAAAATTACACATAGTTGTTTTATAAAGATCAAAGCGGCGAGCGTTCTCAAATGGAGATAGGGGCTATGCCGATAACCCTTCTTTGATCCAGCCCGAAAGATAGATTATGCCCGTCAGATTTCAAGGAATAAGTTTTTATAAAATTTAGCCTCAAACTACTGTAGATAATTTAATTTAATGATAGAAAAAGTTTCGACCCTAATAAGAATCGACTAGGTTACGCCACAGTCGCTGATGCCATAAATAGGCTAAATCACGCATGCATCCTACACAATAACACAATCAATGGCGACGAATAGCGTGTTGAAATGGTTATTTTATAATCTACGATATCTTATGCGTAGAATAATAAATTGAATAGATAAAGCATTCAATTAATAGGAATTTAACATCTTGTTTATCGCCCGAAGGCATCATCAAACGACGTTAAATGCAGCTGATACTACCAATTATACAATCCGTCAGGTCAAAGGCAGATCAACTTTGTTGTATCTCTCTCTCTCTCTCTCTGTCTCTCTCTCTCCCTCTCTCTCTCTCTCACCCTCTCTTTCTCACTGCACTGTGAAGTGGTAAGTCCATGACATACCACTACATATGTAATTTCATCTCTTTTTTGTCAAATTAAATTTTAAAAATAATGCATAAAGTTGAATTATGCGGACTCATAGAACATAGACACTGATAACTGGTATATTTACCAAACATAAATGTACTTCGCCAAAGTTTGTTTTATCAAGTAGATAGACTAGTTTCAACAGATTAGTTATCATCATGTACGAAAGAATCGCTGCGTTCTACTGGATGTATCATCAGAAATGATTCATCGGTTGTCCCTGGTAGTCTAGTGGTTAGGATTCGGCGCTCTCACCGCCGCGGCCGGGGTTCGATTCCCCGTCAGGGAGTTAAGGTTTTACAACGTGACTAGACAAAAGTAAGTCACCAAACATTGATCAATCAATTTCGATGTAATTTTTTTAATCACAGCACAGATTATACAAACAACACGAACGTGCATGTAGTTAGATAAGCAACTAACAATATTGAAGAGTGGCTCTCCATAAATTGCAGCAAAAATCTTTAAATAAACAGCTTTTTTAGTTAAATAAAGTAATTAAGACTCAAACCATATTTAGTGGTTTGCACGATTTCCAATTCTATATTATTTTAAGGTTTATTTCCATAGATGCATTATAAAAAAGAATTTATCATTTATACTCTCTCTCTCTCTCTCTCTTTCTCTCTCCCTCCCTCCTTCTCTCCCTCCCTCACTCCTCACTCTAGTGCACTGCCAAGTGGCAGGTCCTAGGTACATATTCATACTCAGAGTCTGCTTTCATACTCTATATAGAGTAATCCATAAATCAACTAGTAAGTCCCCTCACTAAAGGCTTCGCCTTATCCATACATTATGTAGTATACATCTCAGAAAAAAACATGACAACTAACTCACTAAGAACAAAAACTCAAAAGCTTAGCAGTTACTAAAGAATTATGAAGTTAATTAGGAAACTAATTACTGCATAATTTGATGCGACCTTGAACCCTGACCTTGGCCTTGGCTAAGTCATGCAGACCCTAGAATTTTTGAACTCCTGTTCTAATCATAGCGTCATATGAACAAAAATTAAGAACATGTTAAAAACTAACATGCATTAAATGTTGAGGAGGATATGGCGTAACGGTTAGAGTATTCGCCTCGGAAGCAAGTGGCCTGAGTACAAAACTTAGGTCACACTAATGGATATCCCCTAGAACCCCTGGAAGATTAACCGTGTATCAGAACTCGCTAGCAATTGACGCTGACAAAAGAAAAGATACGACTATTTATTGAAAAAAATCGAGGATCTGTCGTCGGCCTTGACTCAACAATATAAATGGCCGTTTCAAAAAGGGTATAGTAAAAAGTTCACCAAATAACTAATTTTCATTCCACAACAGTAGGCTTAACTCAATGAACAGTTCGTTTCATTATTTCCTTTGCATAATCGAATTATTCTATAAAGAATTTCTTCTCTAGCAGCCCACGGCTCTTCCAGTCTCTCAGTTCTAATTAGAGTTGAGACATAGTCACTTCTAAGCAAATTTAATAGAGGTGGGGAGGGAAAAATGCAAAAGTCTTTACTAGTGGGAGGAAATTTACAGAATGTGGGGGAAACCATCCGACTGGGGAGTGGGTATTTGACCTCTCTGTTAACATGTTCAAAGATGCTATGATTTGAGATACGAATTTATCAAAAAGCTACGATTACAAAGAACCATGTGATAAAGAAGGAAGTAATGAAAAGCAGAAAAACAGAACCAAGGAAACTCTGTAAAAACGTGCGTTGTGTCACGTGCGTGACTGGACGTATAAAACAGTTAAGGTTGAGGCAACTGGACAACTGTTGATTAATTTTCAGCAGCAAGCATCAAAATACGAACGCAAGAATCAAAACAACTCCTTGTATAATTGAAGACACCTCTAGTATAGCTACTCCGGCTTTCTTCGTTTTATATGCATATATAAAAAACGAAGCTTTCTTTCATTCTATACGCATACATGTATGCCACGTGTTCCAAAATTACCGAGAATAAATCAATCACTTCGAACTTAGGGGCCTTTTGATAACCTAAAAGGTACACTCACAGCACAACGACAACTTGGTCACAGTTTTTCATAATGAAATTTAGTGTGTGAATGCATAGTCATAATTCTTGATGTTTGTTAAAGTGGCCATACACGATACGATTTATCTGTACAGATAAATTGTACAATAAATCTGAATCGCCCACACATGGTCAAATTTATCTGTTCAGATAAATCTGTACAGATATATCTGAACAGATAATTTGGCCACACACGGTCAAATTTATCTACCGATAAAACTGACGCTCGCCCATACACGGTCAAATTTAACTGTTCAGATATCTGAACAGTTATGCTCATTAGCTGTCAATCATATTAGTTCTTTAGCAATAGGTAGTACATAACACACACACACACACACACACACACACACTCACACACACACACACAAAGATATATATATATATATATATATATATATATATATATATATATATATATATACACATATATACATATATACATATATATATACATATATACATATATATGTATGTATATATATATATATATATATATATATATATATATATATATATATATATATATATACATATATACATATATACATGTATATGTATATATATATGCATGTATATATCGAAGTTTGGCTAGAGCCAGTGGCGAAGTCGGAATTATGACTCGAGCCAGTGGCGTAGTCGATAAGATACTCGACCCCGGATCAGTAGGTGGGGGTTCAAATTCTGGGCTCGCCCGTCACTGACATCGCTTTCGAGTGAGGAAACTGTAATTTTTCTATACAACTTTATGTAAATATTATTAATTATATAAATGATTTCAAAGTATATATATATATATATATATATATATATATATAATATATATATATATATATAATATATATATATATACGTATATATACATATATATATGTATATATGTTTGCATATATAATATATATAGGCTACATGAAATATATCCGGATCAATTATTTGACAGGTTTTCTATTTATAAGCAGTAGTAATCGAAATGGATCGAAAACGAAAGACGAGTGCATACGTTGACTTATTAGCTAAATAATATCAGGAAGATCTAACTGATGATAGCACTTAGTAGCATCGTGTCTTGATAGTAATTATACATAAATATCATCATCATCAAAATTACTATCAGCATGAACTTCATCATTATCATCATCATTTTCATACTTCATTATCATCATAATTATTGTAATCATCAACACCATCATCAACATCATCATCTACATCGTCATAATTTTACGGACTAGTAAATTGAGAGAGAGAGAGGACGCCCAATTATATATAGACTCTTTTTTAATATGTAGGATCTGTTTCTTGATCGTTCATTAAAGAGAGAGAATATAAAAGCGATGTAAAATAAGTGAATTATGTAAATAATTGATGTAAAATAAATGAATGTGATTAAATGCGCTTAATTTTGATATTGTTTGTTGAGATATTTATACTGCCGTACACATTTATTACAATCATTTTTTATAAACTTTAATTAGCTTAATGAAAGAGTTCAGGTTGGAAATTTAATTGTTATGATTAATTTTTATTATTATTAAAATTTCTGCTTGTCAAAAGAAATGACATTGCATTATATAGGCCTACTTTTATCTTAATTAAATAACTCAACAACAATAAGCTTAGGCCGGCAAGCGCGCCAGAAGTCATTGTGGGCGGAGCATGTCGACAAACTTATTGTACAATAAATTTGTTGATCGTCCACACACGATACGATTTAACTGTTCAGATATCTGAACAGTTAAATTAGATGGTTTTCCCGACAGTTTTGAAAACTGACACTCGTCAGTTATATTGTACAATATTGCCCACACACGATCAGTTATATTGTACAATTTATTGAACAATTTATCTGTAGAGATAAATCTGTACAGATAAATCGTATCGTGTATGGGTAGTCAAGGTCATCAGTTCTCACGTCAGTTTTCCCGTCAGTTTTGCCCACACAGGGTCAAATTTATTGTACAATTTATTGTACAATTTATCTGTACAGATAAATTGTACAATAAATCGTATCGTGTATGGCCACTGTTAGCGATACTAACTCATTCTGTTTGGAGCTAATAGTAGGTAGGTTGTAGTGTGTTTAACGTCAAGGTTCAGAAGCACGAAGCTTCTCTTCAAAACGACTCGACACACTCGGGCTACGGTCACAATGATTAATGTAACAGTGAGTTACTGGTATGCCACCATTGCGAATAGTAAGGTGCCGAATAATTTAGATAATAGTAAAAACAGCTGATATGTTTATAGGTTAACTTATGTCTTGTAAAAACTGGTATTAAGATTAGTTCTGATATTTTGTTCGTACGAATATCGGCGATATTTAAAATCAAATTTTGTAGTTGGCATAGGAAAGAACACAAATCCGGTAGAGTTATATAAGCAACGAGACGAGTTTAGCGAATCACATACGATTCATCCATCAAAATCGAACGCTTTAATTATTAGATGTTGAGGCTTTCTAATCACTCAAGACTATAGCTTGAGTGAGATGGATGATTCGAGAAATTCTATAGTAGTTAAAACTAGAGTAGTTTCAAGGAACAGCAAAATTCAAACTAACAACTCCACGACTAAACATAACATAACGGCACACTGGGTCAGGAAGCACAGATGCTTGTTTAACACCCATTTCCTCTTACTCTCCATGGTTATTAGTAATCGTTGCCTTTTGATGGCGCATCAATTGCAGCCGGCGCGGATTTAAAAATAACCATCCATCACCTTGGGATTTTTTCCTTCTTAAGCTTTCACCAACACTCGGTCTTCCAAGGTGGTCACCCACAAAGTACTAACCGAGGTCGATGCAGCTTAACTTCTATAATTGACGCGCAACTAAACCAAGTGCGCTAATCCCGCCGTCCAAGTAATTAATTAATAATCTAAGTGTAATAATCAGCCACTAAGATCCACTAAGTTTTGGGCTGAGCCCGTGGCATGCTGGGAAGTTGTTCGACAGCAGATCAGTATCTGCAGGGTTCAAATCCAGCGCTCTTCCCTTCACTGACATGCTATTTGGGGAGGAAACTGAATAATCAAACGCTTGCGTAATCCAAATAGCAATACAAAATAAACAGATAACGGACTTTTGTAAAACTCACTCTTAGTTCGTTCTAGTTTACATTAATTTCAGAGCTAATTTAAAGAATCTCGACCGTACTCGTTTCACAGCATCTCGTAATGCAGAGTAAATGTCAGAGTCTAAATGTCTTAATATAATTGTCTTAGTCTAAATGTCAGAATGTCTTAGTCTAAACGACTGAGTCTAAATGTCGTAGTCTAAATATCTGAATGTCTTAGTCTAACTGTCAGAGTCTAAATGTCTTAGTCTAAATGTCTGAATGTCTTAGTCTAAATGACTGAGTCTAAAAGTCTTTGTCTAAATGTCTGAGCCTAAATGAAAGACTTGTCTTAAGGATCTTAAGGAACGCAAATGTCTTAGGAATGTAAATGTCCCAGTCTTTTTTCAGATTTTTGCTCGAAGGCTTGATTTTGTCTCAGTAGTGCTCGATGCTGTCATTGATGACTGTAGCACTCTAATTGTTGTTATGTTATGTTTTAAACATAACATAAAATAAACTAAATAAATAAATAAATAAAATAAAATAACATAATAATAATAATATTAATAAGATAACATAGAAGGCGCTGTTAAAATATTGTACAATTGGCAATTGATTCGCCAAACCTCTAAGCCCTAAGTACTCCGAGTGACTGTACTATTTCAATAGAAGAGAAATATTCTGATTAACCGAAATATGATCTTCCAGCCATCCGGCCGAAATGGCACAACTGGAATGTGTTCAGTAAATTAATGAGGAAAAGTAAACTCATACCAGAATAACATTTTTTCGGCGCCATTCTATCACACTAGCGAGATATTTTATTACCACACAGCTTGGCTAATGTAGAATATTTGATTAGTAATCTAGACACAGTATAGAATAACAGCTTCTATACCATACAATTAGTGACAACAACACTAAGAGTGTTCCTTCAGCGATGACAACATCTAGCACTATTTAACCAAATCCAAGAGCAAAGGAGCAAATGTGATCGTGCATAATTCAAGAAACTAGTCAAAAGTTCTCTTTCTGATTAAGGAACTCAATCAAAATTAAAACTAATTATTCATCGTATACATGAATTAATCCTTAAAAACTTGTACTAACATGCTTAGCCTATCTTCGTACAAGCATTGTGTTACAATACTGTTATTTGTTAGGCGATAATCACTTGAAAACATATTCAGTTTGTCATGCACAAGATTGTACCAAGATTTACTACATATGGATAGGTATGCAGTAAGCAATTACAAATTTCTAAATTTCATTCTTGAGATAATTTTCTTATATTTTTGATTAATTTAAGCTTAGACATCAGACAATGTGCCCGAATACGGATTTATTTTATTAGAACCCATCATATACACTCTACAGAGGAAGACCTCCAGAAGGGACGCACTTTACGTATCTCGGCTCAGTCATCAGTGACGACGGTGACTCTCTCCCAGGCACCAATGCCCGGGTAGATGCTACAAGGTTGAAGTGGCGGCAGATCACTGGCGTCCTCTGTGATCGTCGGATGTCTATGTGACTTTTTGTAGTTCCAAGTACTTACATGTTACGCTCATTTTAAAGTCTTTGCACTGGCTAAAGATTAAAGAGCGAATCATTTACAAAACAACTTCGTTAACCTATAAGTCCATCACCATCCCTGGACAAACTTGTATGTCTCACCTGATTAAAGTGATGCAGCCTGCTGTTACTCGGACTTCTAAATTAATTACTCTTGTGAGACCTAGCTTACCTTCGCGCTCTAAGCTATCTAATCGTTCTTTCCAGCATGCTGCACCGCAGATCTGGAATTCTCTTCCATCTAATCTTCGGAAATCTTCATTTGAAGCACATCGGCCTTTGCTTTCCTATGATCAGTTCCATAGGCAGTTGAAGACCTATCATTTCCATCTCTCTTTTCCATCCAGTGTCCATGAGCAGCGACCTGCGCCTAAACCTCCTTTTCTTTAATTCCCTTCACTATGGACTGATTATCTGGATTTTGGATTTTGCACCGTTTTGGACCTTCTTTTTGCTCGCCGGCTTGATTTTGTCTCAATAGTGCTCGATGTTGTCATTGATGACAGTAGCACTCTAATTCTTATTGTTATTAATTGTTGTTATTATTATTATTACCACTTTTTTAAGACTGGTGAAACTACTTAGTTGAATGCATGTAGCAAACCTTGAAACCGAGATGTTCTTTTCTAGTGTCAATATTGTCTGACTATTATCTTCATGGCCGTAATTATGATGGTATATTTTATATTATAAAAGAGCTCGTTAAGTCTTTGAATTAATAAGGAATTCACATACATATGTTATTTCGTGGTCACTACACACTGAAATATTATACACAGCCTCCTATTTAAATTAAATTAACTAAATTTTATAACCTAACTGTGTTGTGAAAATACATGTATTTACCGAATAAAGGATTAAATTATCACAAATTATATTCCTGTATGGCTAAGTTTGACTGCTTAAGTAGCTGTTAACTAAATGGTTGTGACGGTAGCTCGAGCGTTTCGAGTGGTCTTGAAGAGAAACCATGTACTTCTGAACCTTGACGTTAAACACGAAACACAACAATCTACGAAATGTTAATACGTATACTAGTGAGCTCGTTATATAGCGTCAAATGCACGCTAGCAATCAAAGAGTAAGAGAATGTTTACACTCTATTAGAAGAGATACTTAAAGAGATACCAGACGATAATAGCCTAAACATGCCAGCAGACTAAAGTACTGTACTATTGAACTGGTTATGATCTTTTAAGTACACTTGGTCTAATTGCACGTCAACAATTACTTTGAAGCCTGCGTTATAAAACCTAAACTTATAAATTCTTACTCAAACATCAGCGCTCTAGCTGTAAAGTCCGTCAACTGACGGGTAAAGTTCTCGAAAGCTAATAACCACTGAGAATGAGAGATATGGCACACCTAATGCTCTAGAATAACTCCGCAGCTGCGGACAAGTTTGTATTTGGCATTTAAGGGGTTATTTGAGTATCTGAGTTTGCTGAGAATTAGTTAAATTTTCTCTAATATAATATTACTCCTGAAAAGAAGGCAAATAACCAAATATTCTTGTAATATAACCCAAGAGAAGGAGTGTACACACAACATAATTTATAGTGATACATCTATGTCAGTGACTCAACGATGCCGTTGCAGAGTTTGAGGATAAATATCATAAACAACTTGAAATTAAATGTCATCATCAGTTAGCATCATCAAGTGTCATCATCAATTATCATCATCGGATAGTCATTTCGCGTCTAATCGTTGTGTTTAATTCCCAATCAATGGCAGTTATGGCTGCAAAATTAACCTAGTAGGTCTACTCGGAAACAGAAGCTTAATTAATATTAATACTACAGAAAGCTAAAACTGCAGTTGACTGTAGTGTGTAACGTCAAGGTTCAGAAGTACAAATCTGCTCTTCGGAACGACTCGACATACTCAAGCTATCGTCATAAAGATTAGATTTACAGGAACTTAGCAAATGCTGTCATTTACTATATATAATAAATAACGTATGTAAGCAGAGTTGTAAAGGTGTCTTTTAGCTTTCAATTGAAATCAAATAAAGTCACTAACCTGAACCTGATGTTAATCACGCTTCAGTAGTACATTGGACATACATCTAGGCAAGTGGTATCCATTAATAATCGCTAAGCCAAATACCAGTTTCTACATAAAAATTGTAACGTTACGTTATCATTTCGCTAAAACAATAAAATTTTGTAAGAACAATATAATATCTAAGGTAAATATTTGGCAATGCCTTGCTCAATTTGATTTAATACAGTTTAAATACCTGTATAATATTTAATACCTGTTTAATTTCAGCAATCTGCAATGTTTATTTGTGGTCATCATGACAAATCAATAATAATAACTGTTATCGAAATTTCAAAACGAAATGACTCTTTCGGGGGAGGGAGGGAGGCTAAAAAAATAGAATATTAATATTAGTTATATAGAGCCTTATAGTCCGCAGTTTGAGTAACGTACCACATTCATATAAACTGAAAATACAATCCTATAAGTGAAACATAATAAACTGGAAAATAAATATTTAAACGCAAACGTAATGAACTCAAACCAGAAACTAGAATAGTGTATATAAAATCTATAATTACACTAGAACAACCAAGAGCATGTATGCGCTAAATGTGACGGTATTGAGCTCAACTGCATAAAGTAAATTTCAAATTGTTGGCTTAAATCAAATGACCGGCATATCCAAAGCAGGGACCCCTGCGTGAAGAGAGCTTCATCTTGTATTGCAGATCAGTTTATGACACTTTAAAAGCTGGTAAAACTAATGTTAACGTCAGTTTCCTCATTCGAAAGCGATGTCAGTGACGGCAAGCCCAGGTTTTTGAACCCCGCACATACTGATCCGGGGTGCTTAAAGAGTAAACACACCGTTCCAGAAATGTAATCCTGAATTCAATGTGAACAGTGATTACAAATCCAAACAAATAGATCTATAAATAACACCAGTTCTAACGGCTACTCGATTACAAGTTAATATTAACAAATAAAGAATTTCTGTCTCGAATTCACTGAATTTCAACTCGCAAGTGGCGGCACCTACAAATTCACAGTCAGGCCTCTAACTAATACACTACCTAACCAGAGAAGTATCGATATGATCGAGCCTGCAATAAGCTCACTACCCAACATTCATTACAAACGCTACATTCATTCATCCACCGCTACGACGCTCTAATGATATTCAAATAGGCGCTACGGCCTAGAGAGAGCGCTCGTGTTTTTAGTAAGACCAAAAGCTCTGTCGAGCTAATAGACAGCGTCTACATATTGTTCCCTTATGAAAATATCCCACATAATCATCATCATCGTTTTCTTCAGCATCGTATTATTCTTCTCCTTCTTCCCTTGAAATCCAGTTTAGTTAGGACCGCGATACGAATCGACCTTCTCCACTCCTCTCGGTCCCTCACATTATCACTGGCTGCAGTCAGTGGCGATGTCAGTGAGATATTCGACCGCGGATCAGTATGTGCAGGATTCAAATCCTGGGCTCGCCCGTCACTGACGTCGCTTTCGGGTGAGGAAAGTGACGTTAACATTAGCTTTACCAGCGTTTTATAATCACTCAATGCCCTATTGTTCATTTCTCTCTTGCACACTACGTCGCTACGATCTAGCTCTCCATAGCTCGGCCTCCATATCATACCTCAAAACTCTCTTCCCTATCCGTATGAAGATCTCTTACGGAATCTCTGTATTTAAATGTGTGTCAACGCTTTGTAGTTACAAAATTAGCAGCGTAGTTAGTAAAACTAAAAGGTATGGTGTTTTGTTGAATTAAATTAAAGAAATCTAGCATAGAACTCTTTAAGAATGTAATATAATAATTAATTTAACAGCAATAGTTAACTAAATAACTTACCTAGTTAAGTTAACTTAAAATAAAGTATATATATATATATATATATATATATATATATATATATATATATATATATATATATATATATATATATATATATCTCTCTCTCTCTCTCTCTCTCTCTCTCTCTCTCTCTCTCTCTCTCTCTCTCTCTGTTGCGCACACATACACACGCTGTTACGCACACATACACACGCTGTTACGCTCACACACACACGCTCTTACGCACACAAGGATTATGAGTCAGACGGTAGCGGCTGCTCCAGACGTGATCGATAATCTGGATCTCTCCTCATAACTTCCTCATCCAGGGCCTAATGGCAGAGCCAGGAGGTCCTGGAGAAAATAGCCCCCTCTATGAGATACCATATGACTTACTGATATGTGACGCCCCTGACCTCATCCCTGGGTGAGGAAACGGACGTTAAACCTTTATTATTATTATTATACTATACTATACCACTTGTGCAATTTAATTAATTATATCGAAAATAAATTAATTCGTAAATAATAAATTCGTATAATTAACGTGGTACTTGTATATATACCATTCCCAGTGTGGTGGACGGTTATTCTTAAATCCGCGCCGGCTGCAATTTATGCGCCATCCAAAGGCAATGATTACTAATTACCTTGGAGAGGAAGGAAGAAATGGGTCTTAAACACACATTTGTGCTTCCTGACCCAGTGAGCCGTTATGTTATGTTATATAACGTAACATAACGACAACATTGTCAACTTCAGTAAAATTAACTTTAATGTGATATTTCATATCAACGTCTTAAGTACGCGCTGTGTGCCATCAAAAATTTTAACACCACTATTCTAACCGTTAGTTTTATTAAATTACTAACTTCTATAACATGGCTATTTCGCATAATCTGAGCGACACAATGAAGAGTTTTTACAACTCATAACCATGTAATTTCTTATATCTGGTTGTGAGAAATGTTTTAAATGAGTTTTAAATGATTTTCTCCTAATAACTCACAACCACGCAGCAGAATGTTTCTTCCAATAATGTCAACTTAATTAATTTTTTTCTAAATCATAACCACGTAACAATAGGTTTTTTATTACAATCGAAAACATGTAATGATGTAGCTTCTACTCTTATTTAATCTAGCAACGCCTCCATTCAAATTCCATCTTGATCTGCCACTATTTTCCATTTACAGAAGCGTCCAGAGTGGAATGGGGGAGGGATTCCCAGGAGGTCGATAAGTGGAAAATAATGTACTTACTCGCTTCACTATTCCAGATCCTCGTTCTGCTATATTGATAGATCATTACAGAAATGATAGTTTAATATGCAGAGAGTTTAGAAAAAGCCATTGAAGTAAACAGCGCATAAAATTGCATAATTTTACAGATAATTTTACAGTACCACAGCAAATATGGATAATAAGCCAAGCAGTCATGTGTTCTGATAGAATGCTACTACTGACAATTACCTAAACAGTCATGTGTTATAGGATTGACTACTGACAATTATCTAAACAGTCATGTGTCATAGGATATGACTGCTGACATTAACCATATAGTCATGTGCTTTGATATGGTATGTCTATGGTCAACTAGATAACTAATTGTTATGTATATTTAAATTAGGTCATCTAAATGTATATCTGTTGCATGCAGTGTAACTAACTGGGCTCTTCTTAACTCGTTTCTCTCAAAGCAATTTTGTTGAGTAAGGCTTTAACGTCTGTTTCACATCACAAGAGTACTAGTCCTATTATCATCAATGCCGGTAAGCACTGGTGGATCCAGGGGGCCCAGGGGGCCCGCTCCCCCTTAGGCCCGGCGATTAATATTTTAAAACTATATTTTAATTGTTTCGATGGCAATTTCTATGTGTCAAAGTTTGTAAGAGCAGTGGTTGGGGGGAGGGGCACGAGAGGGAACTCAGTTCCACTAGATCAAATATGGGATTAGGGGCCCATATTTGGTAAACTAGGAGCCCTCTATAATGGAAGGGGGCCAAAAAAAGGTTGATCGTTTCACTAGCTCTCAATTTTCATTTTAGCCACTGTAGGCCTATAAGACGAAAGGATCGACGGGTGTAAGTCAAAAATATGAACTCTGTCCCTGAGCAGTGGCGCAAACAGCCTCGACTGGGAGGGGCTTAAGACCCCCCTCCTACCACCAAAATTAGGTCACTTTTGCAATTCGTCCAGATCAGCTGAGTTTCTTCAGAGGTGAAAAAATCTCTCTCTCTCTCTCTTAGTGCACCGTCTACTGGCAGGTCCATGGTATATAACGCCTTCACTCTTCTCTTTCATCCGCCTTCCTCTTCATAACCACATATGAGTGAGTCTTTAAATCATCTAACATACCTAATCTCAGTCTGCCCCTGCCCTTTTCTCCTTCCATCCTACCTTCTATGACTTCTTTTAATGGACCTTCCCCCCTTAGAATGTGTCCTATCCATCTCTTCTTCTTATTTCTTAATACATTTATCAACTGTCTATCTGTGCCAACTCTCTCCAGAACTTCCTCATTTGTAAACTTTTGAGTTCAGCTAATCCTCTCCATTCTTCTCCAAATCCACATTTCCAATGCCTCCAGTTTCCTAATATCTTCCTTCCTTAAGGTCCATGTTTCACATCCATACAATAGCGTGGTCCAAACCAAAGTTTTCACTATCTTTATCTTTGTGTCTTTCTTTAGTGAAAAATTACCTACTTTTTCCAAAACAAACGGGGGAATTTAGGCATTTTAGGTTTTTCTTCTCACTTAAGTACGTGTTCAATTTGGGGGGGGGGGAGTAAGATACGGGGATACACCCACTCTATGGGTCTATCGCAGTATTGAAAAATGTGGGCCCCCACAGCATTTTTTCTGGTTGCGTCACATGTCCTGAGGAAGGGGGGGGGTAAGAAAAATGTGTACACTCGAAAAAAAAATTTCGGGCCCCCCCTTTACAAATTCCTGGATCTGCCCCTGCCGGTAAGATTTCCGACCGCAGATCAATATGTGTGGTTCAAATCATGGGCCCACCCGTCACTGATATCGCTTTCAAGAGATGAAACTTACGTTAACGCCGCATTTACGGCTTTCATCAGATACGATCTAGCGACATAACAGTGGCCTTTCAATACGTTATGTTTCTCTGTTTTTAGCTGAAAAACTGGACTCGGAGTGTCTGAGTTTCAGTAGCATGTTCTTGCTAAGTGTTGCTACAGATAGGCAGTTGATAAATACATTAAGAAATAGGAAGAAGAGTTGGATAGGACACGTTGTGATGGGGTAAATTCATACTAAAAGAAGTTATAGAAGGCACAATGGAAGGAAAGAGAGGCAGAGGCTGGCCTAGATTATGAATGCTAGATAATTTTAAGATCCACTCATATGTGAACATGAAGAGGAAAGCGAAAGACCGAGAAGAGTTAAGGCGCTATATGCCATGCACCACCTGCCAGTAGGCAGGGCACTAAGAGCGAGAGAGAGAGTACTTGTTCTAACCAAATGAACGTCACCTTCTCTCATTCTGTATGCGTGACTTCCGTTTCACTAAACTGACTCATCGCCTCCCTCCTTCCTTCCCTCCCCTCCTGACAAAGTGGCACTCCCCTCCCTGAGCCCCTCCTCAAACCACCCCTCCTCAAACTAATCCACTTCATCTTCGCTGTTTGACGTCCAAATTGGCTCGTGACGCTGCTGTATACAGATTCCATCGGTTTGACAAATACTTTATTAGCTCTGTAATAAACTGGCTAATTCCACCGCAGGAAGCCATGCATTGAGCCAATGGAATGTATGGAAGGAGTGAATTAGAGTGAGAGAACATTTGCAACTGGGATATGCTAACAAAATTAAAGATAAGTATAGAATTAAATCATTGTTCATGGTATAATAACAGTATAAATGATATATCTTATTTAATTATATTTGATAAATTGGTAAGACCTAATAACAGTGAATTGATGTATCAGTAAAATCTATAAGTTAAGTTAGCGAAGACCTGGCAACATTAAACCTACTCAGTGATGGTACGAGGCCAATACAGGTCTTGCGTCAAGACAGCCTCGAAACAGTATTTTACTGTCTTGGTCTTGCGGATCACTGTCTTGGTCTTGCAAAAACTGTTTTGGTCTTGCAAAAAGACCAATAGTCTACAATTTACTTGTGAGAAGGTCATATTTTACTTGTTTATATCTTAACGTTGATGCACATAAAGAAGTGTTTTTAGATTAAGTTGAATCCGTTGAAAGCGCAGATTACGTAAGTCTCTTTTTAATTCAGTTGTTCTTTTTTGTTATGTTTGCTTACTAATGTTTAATACTTTTTCTAAAATTTCTCTTATTACATTTTTGGACTCAATATTGTTTTACTCATATCGCAGTTAGCATTTGTGTTTTTATAGATATTCCCGGTCTCATTACAGGTTTGCGGCATTATATAGACCCATTCTGCTACTTAAGTTAGCCTAACATTCCATTCCAAGCATGAAACAAAAGTGTTTTCATCATTGATCTATTCTAATAGTCTGATTTAATAACTATTGACTTCTTAAGTCGCTGAATATTTTATACGATTTAGGCTAGTTACCTGATCTAATGTTGTTATGCTTGCTTAGTACTTTAGAATTCTATAGCTTTAATTTATTTAAACATTGTATCTGCACTGATGGCTGCATTTGCAATTTGAATAGATTACGTAGGTATGCATAGCATAGAATTAATGGATATGGCAAAGAAAGATGTGTAACAAGAAAAGTTTACTGTTACAGTGATTGTGGTTTCTTTAAGATTCAGAAAACATGCGACCATCCAGCAGGTCTTCTATATAGGCAGCTGTTGTCTGTTGTTCACGACAACATTGAGCATCATGAACCAAATTCTAACCCACGAGCAGAGTGTGGGGTGCAATAGATGGTTGAAATTAAAACCCCGGAAATCATTCTGTTCTTATGCAGCAGACGTCCTAGTTGGGACAGCTGAATATAGTTAATTGCTGGTTCAGCTGCTGGACCGGCTGGGACAGCTGAACAGTTGTTGCATGGTCTGCTGGCAGCTGCTGGACTGGCTGGGATAGCTGAACAGTTGCTCCATGGTCTGCTCGCTAGCAGCTGGGACCACTGAACAGCTGCTGGTTCAGCTGCTGGCCAGGCTGGTACTGTTACTGCTGCCCTGGCTGTGGGACAGCTGTCGTTGGCCTGGCTAGAACAGCTGCTACTGTCCTAGCTGCTGGCTTGGCTGAGACAGCTGAGTGAATTCATATGTTGTCTGATATCTGACCCAGTTTCTTAGCTGTGCACTCAGTGACCTCGATGTACGTGTTTGTGCTCAAATGTAAACTCGTTCATCCGTATATGCCAATAATAATAGCTAAGATCTAACACATATAACATTAAATTTATTTTTAAATACCTGTTAAATGTATTACTTTTATTTCATTTATTTTTTATGTTTCAATTCTAGATTTAGCATAATTGTAGAAATAAGTGTTTTGTTTTAATTTTGGACATTTATCTTACTTAGAAAGCAAAGTAAAGCATAGACCCTACTAAAATATAATAAATAACTATCGATAGCCTATTGACACAGTAAAAAAAATTAAAATTTCCATATGTATCGATAGCGTAGGCCAAACTAAATTTGAATTCCATAGCAAATTCTGCAAAATGTGTAAATTCTACAAACACTGCACAGAAAATTCCAATTTTAGCCTTTTCTATAATTTGCTTGAATTTGGTTTTTGGAATTTTTGTAGTTATTAACTTATTTTTTAGTTAGTTTTAAACTTTTAAAGTCAAGGTCAGAAGCCCGTATAGGATCTCAACTAGGCGTAGAACCCTACCATATCATATCATCGTGGTTGCACAACTGATCAAGTAAGACCAACCCACCCAAGCAGTAGTCACGGATTTTGGTTTGCACCGCTTTTGGTTTCCACACTCTGCTCATCGGATTTGATTTGGTACCACAGTGCTCAATGTTGTCATAGACGACACTAGCACTCTAATTCTGTTGTTGTTAGTCAGATCAGGCAGAGTGATGATCCATTTCTAAATGAAAAGTACGTACCAAACATATTCATGTATCTACGGTGAAATAGATATTGATAATACATGTAGAATACATTATAATTTATAATCTACACACATTCAAGTGTGCATGTACGTATTAAAGTTACATGTAGGTAGGTAGGTTGTAGTGTGTTTAACGTTAAGGTTCAGAAGCACAAGGCTTCTCTTCAAGACGTCTCGACACACTCGAGCTATCGTCACAAAGATTTATGTAGCAGTAAGTTAAAAACTGTGTCAATGCAACAGAAAAGCAAATAATAAAAGAAATACGTTCCAAAAAGTTACATGTAGGTAGGTTGTAGTGTGTTTAACGTCAAGGTCCAGAAGCACAAGGCTTCTCTTCAAGACGACTCGACACACTGAGCTACCGTCACAAAGATTATTGTAACAGTGCGTTACCAATTTAGTAACCAAGTTAATTATTACGCTAAAAAAAAGTTACATGTAGATTATATAACTTTCTTATATAATCTAATGATTACTAAAGAACGGGTGTTTATTTGTGATTTTTATATATAGATAATAAATTTTCCCTAGGTTGAAACTATAGGGCGTTTTCATTTTAAGCAGATAGGCCTATGAGAATCTTTATAGGCCTACTGAAAACTAACGTTAACTGCTAAATTGAAATACTAGGTGTTTGAATAGTAAAAATTCTGTCGCAGTATTTATTTTTATTTTGTACATAACTTTTTTGTGCGTAATATTACCTTCATTAAAGGTGAAATTCATAAAATGAAGGTTCTGGCGAGGTTCGAACTCGCGACCTTCTGCGTGTAAAGCAGACGTGATAACCACTACACCACAGAACCTCATAGCTGTAGTGTCTTAGCTATACTAGTCAATGAAAATCGTCTATTTGTGAGCGTTAACAGCTCATTGCTGTTTTTACGTTCTTTCACAGAGGGCGACTGCGAAACAGCAACAGAAACAACAGCAACAGAATTGGAGTGCTATTAAGGACAACAACAACCACAATATGATTAGAGTGCTACTGTTGTCCATGACATCATCGAACACTGTGGAACCAAATTAAAATCCATGAGCAGAAGGGTCCATAAACGGTGCGAGCCAAAATCAAATCAGGGTATTATTGTCCAAAATCAGGGTATAATTGAACAAGACATCATTCGGCAAAATGAAACCAAATCAAACAGATGACTAGAATGTCGGGTTCAAAATGAAAGTAATAAAGTCAATTATATCAGCTATTCGACTTTATGGAGTTGCTTCAACTTTCTACACTGATCGATATTTTCGATAATTAAAATTGGAACTTTCAGTTTAGTATAGGCGGCTAGGCAATAGGTTTTACTAGTGATACAAAAATTAAGTTTTGCCGATTTCCCCGTAAGTTTCCGGTGAAAATCCCACAATACTATGTTACATAGTATTTAAAAAATAGTTACAAATAATATTCAATTTACAAAAATCTAATTATGTAATTATCAGAAATTAGTTCAAATGACATGTTAAAAATGTTTTATTACTAAAACGACCTGTGTACATATTGATAACTAACACAAATACTTGAAATACACATTTTCGCCTTTATAATATACATATGGACGTTTTAGGCTTACATGTAGGTTTGCTAAAGTAGATTTTTAGAGGATCATAAATATTATATTAAAGTTAATATGTTCCAAGGGGATAAACGAACAATTTGATGCCTATTTAAGGGAGCTACACTTTTAAATTTAATATTTTTGGGAAATGTAATTGAAGAAACCAATTTCAATTAAAATGGAGAGCAAGCTTTTCAAACTGCCCCAAAGGAGCTTAGGCTGTAAACATTTATGTGACACTAAAATGTAAACAAACAAAAAAGGTAAATCAAATCAACTAGTGGCGTAGGAATAATAACAAAAAAAGATTTACATGGAAACTTCACAATAGTAGACTAGAGAATTTGTTATTTTAGCTGTGAAATAAACAATGAAAAATACATCATCATAAGCGCCTATGCTCCCACTTTACCTGTAAGTGAAAAACAACCAGAAAGTAGAGGAAAATTTTATGAAAAACTTGAAAGTATAATGAATAAATTTAGTAATAGAACAAACATCATAATAGGGGGAGATTTCAATGCAAAAACGGGATCTGGATTTAAAACATACCCAGAAAATATGGGAAAATTTGGTAAGGGGATAATAAATAGTAATAGAGAAAAACTACTAGAATTCTGTAACAAATATAATCTAGTACTATCAAACACTATTTCAACACAAAAGGGCCCACAGAGCTACATGGACTAGTCAATCAAAATCAGTAAACACTAGATCAAAAACAAATCAAATTGACTATATCATTACACAAATAAAAAACAAACACATGATAGAAAATAGCAGATCTTATAGTGGTCATTGGACAGATACAGATCATAGACTAGTAATAGTCAAATAAAATTTGAAAACATATATAAAAGAATAAAACAAAATATATGAAAAAATGTTTGTAAACTAAATCTGGAAAAACTAAGTGACAACGATATAAAAAAAAAATTCCAAGTTAACATACAACATGATTTTGATAAACTTGTAGAAGAAAATGAAGAAATAAGCTGGAAGAATCTTACAGATATAATAAAAAATAGTAGTATAAAATATCTCAAATCAAAAGAAAAGCATGCAGATAAAAAATACATAGTAAACCCTTTAAATAGTAAACTCTCTGCAAAGCAAAAAGACATAAGAAATATAATAGAATTCACAACAAATGAGAACTTGAAAAATAAAATGAAGAAAGAAAGAAATGCCGTAATGAAATGTCTATATAAAGAAATAAAAATTGAAAATAGTCAAAAAGAACAGAGAAATAGAAGAACTCGCAAACACAAAAAATGACTCTATCAAAATGTTCAAAGTTTTGAGAAAGATAAATAGACAAAAACCAAAAGAAAAACTATTTTTCAGAGAAAACAGTAACAGAATACGAAATGAAAATGTAATAAATACAAAAATAACTGAACACTTCAAAGATATATTTTATAACCAAAATGCAGACATATTAACTGAAATTAAACCTGAAAAAATGAAGACACCCTTCTACCCACCCATCTCTATAGATGAATAAACAATGCTGTTAGGAAATTAAAAACAAATAAAAGCCCAGGATCTGATGAAATCACAGCAGAAGAACTAAAAAACTGTCCTGAAAAAATTTACAATGTGTAATTGCAAAAATATTCAATAAAGTGGCTGAAACAGGAAAATATCCAGAAGAGATTAAATTAGGAATACTAATACCCCTACAAAAACCTGGAAAACTAAAAGGCACATGCAGCAATTTAAGTCCCATAATCTTATTAAGTCTTATCAGAAAGATGCTGTCAATTGTAATGATAAATAGAATATACAATAAAATAGACAAAATAATACCAGTATTAAGCCGCCTACAGACCAGGCAGAAGTACCACAGAGCACGTGCTAACATTAAAACTTCTTATCGAAAAAGCAATAACAAACTAAAACTCAGAAATAGAAATCAGGACCTAGCGCAGTCTTAGTAGTAGTAGTAGTAGTAAATCAAATCATATCAAAATATTTTATTTCAGACACATATACAGGTCCATATAACAGAACAACCGACACTAAAGTGATTGTGGATGAAATTAAAAGACTCTCTAAATGCAGTGTTTATGAACAGTCAAAAAATAGTATATACTTAGTAAACACATTTCTGAATATTTTTATCTAAAAAAGTAAAAAGTAAACACGCATTTTAGTGAAATGATCAACTATGTTGATATCTATCAGTTTTTAATATCGCATGTTTAAACCGTTAGGCAATGCAGACCATTTTCTGTATAACCAGTCCTATGAATGTCAGGATTTTACTCTCCGATCAGCGCGGCTGGGATTCGAACTCACTGTACTCACTCTTGGATGCTGGCAAATAAATTTAAAAAATGAAAATAAAATTCGTAATACGGTAAATTTTATAATTTCAAGGCAAATGTATTTAACTTGTTCTCTGGGTTGCAGGAATAAGAAAATATTTAAATGTTATTAGACACATTCATCATCATGATCATCTTCCCTTTAATTATTATTATTATTAACAACGAAAACTTATATAGCAGGGTCATGGCCAAACTCGGACTTCGAGACTACTTTACAGGAAGAGTTCAATTGTAATCATGAGCTAATAATAATAATCTAATAATCCCAGTTTAACTAGGGTCGGGATACGATTAGCCCTTGTCCACTCCCCTCTGCACCGTACCATATCATCAGCCCATCTCCTATTTTTTATTTCTCATATTTGTTAAATTTTGTTATTTATTTTATTTCTTAGAAGATTTTGTAGTAAGTTATTAGACGCATTAGATATTAAATATTTATTTACAGTTATTTCTTTTACAGACTATCAGTCGCAGGTGAAGCTATACTCATGGGGGATGTGTCGCTGTCAAAACTTGGATTGGATCTTCTGAAAGCGGTTGAAACTGGATCTCTTGAGGATGTGTCCAGTCTGATCAGTCGTGGAGCTCCGTTCAGCATCAATAAAGTGAGTTTTATTTAAGTTTATTTAAGTAAGTTTTATTTAATTTTAATAAAGTGAGTTTATTTATATGATATACGTTGTAATGTCGCTGTCTGCAGAATACGATTATATTCTACAAGTCTGTTATACTTTTCTATTAATTTTATATGAATACTAATAGATATGTAATAATTCAGGAGAGGTGTATTAATACAGCATCAATAAATTGAGCTTTATTTAAGGCTGATTTACGTGTAATGTCGCTGATTTTGCAGATTACGATTATCTTATACAAGTATGCTAATTTTATTTGTTCTTTTCTTTTAATTGTATTTTTTAAATTAATTTCTAGTTATTTTAAATTATAATTATTTATTCTTGCTTCAGTGTTGCAAACACTGCTTCGATCGCAGACTATTCTTCAGTGTCGCGGACACAATACGGTAAACGTATCGTAACGATTAGAAATATTAAAAGCTCAGATAATATATCGTATTTAATATCGTGCAGATGAGAATGTCGGCTGTGCACATTGCTGCACGCAGAGGCTGCGCTGATATTGTTGACCGTCTACTGCGGTGTGGTGCCAACCCTGACTGTCAATCAAAAGTTGGTCACACCCCCTTACATCTAGCAGCCCAGGAGGGATATTGCGATGTTATAAGACGATTGCTAGGCAATGCAGCCGTAAATGTTAATGCTCGAGACATGGTAGGTTTACTGCTGAATTTAGTTATTTGATTGATAATTCACTGTAAAAATGTCTTTTATATGGGCTATAGCCTAGTGCAATGTCAGTCTCTTTCCTGGAAAGCATGTCAGTGACAGGGAGAATAGTGGATTTGAACCCTGCAGCTACTTTCCTGCACTCGGTTGACGACTTGCCAACATTTTGTAACCAAGAAACCTTTTCTTTATGTTGAATTTTTGAATTTCTATGAGATGACTGTTTTGAAAAGGCTAGCAGGTCCAATTACATAAAAACTTATAGAAAATTTTTCGCTGTGATAAATGCTTGAAGGTTCGTAGGAATATAATTTGTGGAAAATTAATTATTTATTACTTTATGCACCGAGACATGGCCGCAAAATTCTGTGTCTGTACATTTTTTTATATCAGTCAGCCAAGCAATCAAGGAAGGTTTAAAATTTCTTTGACTCTTTCCAGCCGAGGTATAATTAGACTTAATTTAGTTTAATTAATTTAATTAATTTGTCATAAGTTTTGAATTTAATTCGCTGACTATTGAATGTTATCTGATATCAGTTAGGCATGACACCACTGCTGTGGGCGGCTACTAGAGGTCACGTTGAGGCTGTGACGATATTGCTAGAGCATGGTGCAGATAGGCAGCTCACTAACAAGGTTCCGCCTTGCTTTAAATTAATTTATCTATTTAATTAAATGTTAATTCACTTGTTTTAAATTAACTAGTTAATTAAATGTTAATTCGCATGTTTCAAATTAACTATTTAATTAAATGTTAATTCACTGGTTTTAAATTAACTATTCAATTAAATGTTAATTCACTTGTTGTATTTATGTACCCTACTGATTGGATAAGAACTACTTTGAGGAATTGAGCTGTACTTCAGGTTCTCTAGATTGTTTTTGTAAAAAAAATCGTTTTGACTTGTTAAATGATTCTTTTTTGTTGCAATAAAATTGCTTTCTTCTCTACTGATTGCTCGATTCACAATAGTAATTTTATTATGCATTTTTATGTTCATGTTAAAATATATTTAAATCCCTATCTTTATTTCGCATCTCTCAATTGCTGCTTTGTAATGTTGATACTAAATACAGACACCTTGGACTTAATTCTCGGATTTTAATTCGCATCATGTTTGGACCCCACTCTCTGTTCATCGGTTGGATGTGGTTCTAAAATGTTTTATGTTGTCGTGGATAACAGTAGCACTCAAATTCTGTTAGTGTTAAAGGAGATTCAGTCGTCATTAGAACGAAAAACACGTTAACTTAATCTATATATCAAATTACTGAAATCAAATCTCATGATAGTTGAATGTTAGAAGGAATTTTCTCATGATTATTTCAAGAATTTATTTTTGCTGCAGTGTAGTATTATAATAGTGTTCACATGAGTACTTGCTTTAATTGTTTTTTAGTACTTAATAATTCTGTTTATATATACATATATATAAATACATATATATATATATATAATATATATAGATATATATATATATATATATCATATATATAATATATATAATATATGTATTATATATATATAATATATATATATATATATATATATATATATATTATATATATATATATATATATATATATATATATATATATATATATATATATATATATATGTATATATATATACACACACAATATTTATTTCTTTAATTTTAGTTTCATCAGACAGCCGAGGATGTTGCTAGGACTTCCGGTAGAGATGATCTTATTGAAGTCCTACAGAAAAATATTCAACGGCTTCAACGGGATTCTCTTCAGCTAACACCACACAATGTAATGAACGCTTCACAGGACGGTACATATGTGAAGGGGTTAAACCTTGCACAGCCAAAGCAACGGCTTAGACAACAAAATAGACAACATTCTGTACAACGTCTGCCGTCACATCAACAGTTGCACTTGGGTCAACAGACGCTATGGAACCCGTCATGTGTCTTACGCATCTCTCTATCCCAGCAACAATCAACTTCTCCTAAATCAAACTCACCATTTAAACTTGGTATTGCTTCAAATAAAGCTCAGCAGCAACAACAACAACAACCGGTACGATTGCTTTCAAGCATTCAGCAACATTCACTGTCGCAGCAAGTTCAGAATTCTGTTGAACAGAATCTCTCTGTTACATCTAGTCAGCCGCAGATTGTAAGACTTCCAAATGGTACGACACTTTTCATTCAAAGACCATCGCTTCAGGAACCAGGCATAAAACAACAACAACAACAAGAACTGCAGAGATCATTAGAAGTTGTCGAGCACAAACATCTACTGCAGACTATGCCTCAAGAGCTGGTGCTGGGACAGCAGTTGCCGAAAACGAAACAAACGAAGAACGGGGTTGTTCGGAATTTAGATAATCAACAGAAAGAACCGTGGTCATCTGTTCAATTACAACATGTGCAGCTGTTGTCAAACTCAACTCTGCAACTTAGTGAACAATCGAACAAACAGCAAGAGTTGCAGTCTTGTGTAAAACAGTTAATCTCTTGTCAGGGATTTCAAGAACCTCGTTTTTTAACAGGACTTTCTCAATCGTTGTCAACGTGTGTAGAGGCTGATGCTCCTCAGCGGATGAGCTGCCCTCAGCAAACGAGGAATAGTCCTGAAGTGCTGCCGTTAGACTCTCTGGATGATTTGTGTGGCAAACAAGAGTCGAGTGGAGATAAGGAACTGCAGAGTGTAGTGGAGATTTCTGCTGGTGATACACCAGAGGAAGAGGTATGTTATGTCTGAGCTAAGTGATGTGATGTGTATTAATTTGTCTAGACCTTAGAGGACATGCTTGACATAATTTTAGTAGTGCTGTCCAAGTAACACGCCATCTCAACTGTTCTTAATCATTTTGACGTCCCTGACATCATCCCTGGATGAGGAAAGGGACGTTAAACGTTTATTATTATTATTATTATTATTTAATAATTAGTAATTATTTAATTACTAATTATTTGTAATTAAATTATTAATTACTAATTAGTAATTAATAATTTAATTACTTATAGTTAATTAATTAGAAATTAATAATTAATAATTACTGGGTTAATTAGTAGCAGCTCGTTGTGAGATATTAGGAAGTTGCTGTCAACAATACAAGACAGATATAAAAACTGTCTTTAATATCACAGTCTATCATTTTACAATGCTATCTATGCATTTATAACTGCTTCTGCATTCACGTCAAATGAACAACTGACTGAATTGCTTGATGATTATTAATAATAATGACACGCATTATAATGAAATGATCAACTATGTTGGTATCTATCACTTTTAAATTCTAATGTTTATTAAAACCATTAGACAATTTAATCAATTTTCCGTGTAACTAGTCCTTGAATGTCCGAGATTTTACTCTCAGATCGCTTATTATTAATCTAATTATTATTATTGATATTATTAATTATTGATCAGCTAATTATTATTATTAATATTATTATTATAAATTATTGATCAGCTAATTATGATTAGCTTGTTATTGATTTAGATATATTTTAATGCTAAATATTGTTATGGACGATCGTTGCACTGTATTGTGTATAATATGCAGATACAGAAATCTGATGATCATAACGAGCAGAATGAGTCAGAATGTTCAGCCAATAGGGAGAGAGAGCCTCAACATTCAGCAAATAAGAAGAGAGAGCCTCAACATACAGCCAATAGGGAGAGAGAGTCTCAACATTCAGCCAATAGGGAGAGAGAGTCTCAACATTCAGCCAATAGGAAGAGGCCTGTAGAGCATCAGGTCGACTCTAGTCAAGACTGTCCTGTCAACAAACGACCTTTAAGATCTCGAGCATTTGCCACGAATGGTTAGTGGTTATATACGGATTAATGAAGACTTTTAACTTTCAATGATGAGTGATATGAGGTAGAGACATTGATGAGAGATTAGAATAGAGGCAATTATGTATTACGAGAACTAGGCATAAATCCAAATTATTTAATCGTCAATATTATGAAAGTACTGGAACTTCATAATATTGACTTCCTCGTGATGTGTCCGGGTTGTATATCAGATTGAAGAATAGACCAACCAGTGACTGCACGTGTCGTGGAAGGCAACTAAAGCACTAAGGTCCACACCATCATAACGTCACAAAGGGCATTTGATTGGTGAACGTCTAAGCTCCAGAAATTGATGCAAAATTATACAAAACGCATAGAAGAGAGTATAGGGGATTAACTGATGATATGGTATGGGTTAGAGAAGAGTGGAGAAGGTATATTTTTTATCCCGACCTTAGTTAAATTGGGGTTAAAATGAAGATGATGATGACTGGAGATGGTTATACTGGCAGCATATAGTGGCACAATACTTACAAAAAACCCTGTGGTTCTATATGCATATGTCAAGCTTGAGTATAAATGATTGTAGAAGTGTTTATCATCTGTAATTGGAAGGTCTATTTACTTTAGAAACTTGATCCAAACTGTCGATTGTCGAGGCAGTTTTGTCGTATTCTCTATTTTGTAGTTTTATACGGTGTTGAAAATTTTAATCGGTTTATGTAAATTGTAATTTAGTTTGGATGCCTTGTTTGGATGATTGGATGTTTTGCAGCTTCTCGTCTTTGTTTGTTACAAGTGGCTCGTTGGCAGCTCGAGTAAATTTAGTATTTGGAACTGGCATATATGTCTGTACTTGGCACATTAAGGATAGATTTCGGTTCGCCAATTACCGATCCATAATCAACAGAAGATATATCGCTAAACTTAGTGGTAGCTTTTTAAGATTTCTAAACTCATGACTCTATATACTTGTATATTGTTTCAGTTTTTACTCATTCTGGGCCTTCGCCGCCATCTTTGCTATCTCTGCCTCCTCCTATTGGCCGATCGCTTCCTGCGCCCGATGTAACAGACTCTCCTATTGGCCGATCTCTTCCCGCTCCCAGTATATCAGATTGTGATTGGTCGAGCTCAGAGTTGTTCTACTGGCTGGGAACCTATGGCATGTCTCTGGTGTCTGATGAAGGCACTAACCTTGGAGGCACTGGTCTCATAGCTAGAGCTCTCGAGGGAGGCTGTACTGTTGTTCTTACAGGTACTTCTTACTCTCTTAACTCCAAAATTGAATTTCCTTAATTCATTTAAAAAAGTAATTGTTCCAATAATTCATTTTATCTGTGTTGTGCTCAGGTAGTTGAAGACTGTGAATATAATTGATGTGTGTCCATTTTGTATTTGTTTACTTTCAAAAATCACTCCCGGTAGGTAAATCTTATGGTTTCAGATTACGCTATAGCTCCTATCTGTCTCTCTCGTGCTCTTTATTTGTAGTGTCTTTGATAATTAATTATTTCATTGGCTATCTCTCTCGCGAATGTTTTGCCAATTGGCAGGACCAAGATATATATATTCGTGCTCAGAGTCTTCTTTCTCACTGTGGTACCTGAAATCCATTAATTAACAAGTTAATTCCTTAACAAAATACGATATATTATCCATACCTTATGTCGCCTGTGGCTAGAGAAAGTTTGACTTTTGAGGTGGTTTCCCGTTGTTTTCCACAGTTCTTAGTTTCCTCTTGCGACACGTGCAATTAACTTCAGTGTCCCGGAATCAACATTGGAAATCATTGAATAAGATTAACAGTATATTTCAATAGTAGAGTCAGATAGGGGATGTCCAATTAGTAGTGGTGATACGTCTATCACTTCAATTCTAAGAGAGCTTCTGGTAGTCAAGCCCAGGTTCAATGGCACTTGTTTTAAGTGTTTCACGGGCATGAATCTTTGATCACTGATACTAAATGACGATGATGACAAGGACGACGGTGTCACTGTAAAAGCTGGTAAAGCTAATGTTTACGTTAGTTTTCTCACTCGAAGGCGATGACAGTGACGGGAGAGCCCAGGATTTGAACCCTGCACATACTGATCCGCGGTCGAATATCTTACCGACATCGCCTCTGGCTTCAGTCAATTGTAATTGTTGCTGTTGTTGTTGTTGTAGAAGCTGGCAGGCTTGTCATGAAAGATATAATGCGCAATCAGCGAAAAAATGCCAACTGCGATTATTCGGATGATGACGATGATGGATCCTGTATCGAATATGACAATGACAATGATGATAGTGACTATAGGGATAGAGAGCCTTTGACCTCTTCACGCGAGTCACGTGACGGGATTGATCCTCATCACAACGTTACGGATAGCGTACTAGGCGAGCAACAACTACATCAGCAAAATTAAAATTGAGACTAAGCTTATTGGCCTGTTTCAGCCTATTATAGGGGTATTATAGGCCTATTGTAGGGGTATTATGGGCTTATTGTAGGAGTATTATGGGCATATTCAAAGAGTATTATGGGTCTATTGTAGGGGTATTATAGGCCTATTGTAGGGGTATTATGGGCATATTGAAGGAGTATTATGGGCATATTGTAGGAGTATTATGGGCGTATTGTAGGAGTATTATAGGCCTATTGTATGGGTATTAGAGGCCTATTGTAGAGGTATTATAGGCCTATTGTAGGAGTATTATGGGAATATTGTAGGAGTATTATGGGCATATTGTAGGGGTATTATAGGCCTATTGTAGGGGTCTTATAGGCCTATTGTAGGGGTCTTATAGGCCTATTGTAGGGATCTTATAGGCCTATTGTAGGCTTATGTATGATCGTTGTTTGCGGGTCTTGGTGTCGCCCTATATCGCCAACTGATGAGTGAGATATGAAACTCTGCTTTCTTCAAGGTGACTTAGTCAAGGTGACTTGAGGGACGTCCCCAACAGAGTAATAAACTGTAAGTAGACTTATTGAATAAAGAGGAATATCGACAAATGTTGACTTACGTAGAGTCGGACAGAAATGGCTATCGGTTGGGGAGCGCCTGGAATATTTTGAATATGAGCGCAACTTACCAGTCAATAACTGGTAAGTTGCTACTATATATTATGTTGGCCTCCAATAATTTATTATTCATTTATTATGATTTCCTACTTTTTCTACTTAGCCCTATACTTCTTCCTTTAAAGTCTGTAGCTACAATTGAGACCGTCAATTTGAAACACTAAATATAGATAGATGCGAAATGAATAAAACTTTTTAGTAAATCTTGTCCTACTTTTTAATATTTATAACATCCTAAATACCTTTATTTGTTGTCATTAGAAACTTTAAAATTGACAATTTGTATGTATGCCATATGTGACAAAAAATTAAGTAAATGTAGTTTTTGACAGCTTCAGAAAGCAACCCACAGATCTCAAGTGTTCACATATACATAACAATTGATTACCTCTCAGCACACACGCGTACACACACCTCAGGCATTCACATACCATAACCAGAATTAATAGTGATGACAATTCTATATTTATCATCCAAGTACCAAAAACAAAAAAACTCATACGCCGAATATCTACAAAACAAAAGGCCACAGACCAATTGGAGCAGCTAGGGGGATCTACAAAACAAAAGGCCACAGACCAATTGGAGCAGCTAGGGGGGAGGGAGGGGGGTAAGTATCGTACTTGCTCGTGTGTCATATATTATTATAATTGACACAACATAGAAACTGATACAATATTATAACCAGTGGTTAAAGTGAGAATTGAAAGTTAGGGAACGGTGAGAATTTTCGGCACCCTGTAAAGTATTGGCGCATCACCAAGTTTCTAATATGGGCCCCTAGGAGGGGAAATGCAACTAAAAAAAGAGAGCTAGGAAAACTGAATTCCCCTGCGTCTCACCCAATATTAACCATGATATTAACTACAACAAATCCAGAAATTGCTACAAAAATTTAAATGAATGGAAAGGTCTCAAATAGGGGATTGACCGATTGATGATATGGTTTATGACAGAGATGATTCGAGGTAGTCTGTTCGTATCCCGACCCTGGTTAAAATGGGATTCAAGGGCAGAAGATGATGATGATGATGACGTAGAGTTAGGCAAATTATATTGTAGAACTATACACGCAGCATTGAAATGCATGTACAGTATATTGTAGAACTATACACGCAGCGTTGAAATGCATGTATACTGTAGAACTATACACGCAGCTTTGAAATACAAGTACGTTGTAGAAACATACACGCAGTATTGACTATATAGTCAGTATATATATTATTGACTATATAGGCAGTATTGACTATATACGGAGCATTGAAGAAAGGCGAAGTGTTAACTTCGTTTTTGATAACATTAAACTCAAAAACGTCATATACATAAATCAGAGAGGGTTTGTTAAATATAAGTTCATCAAAGGTGAAGTCCAGATGAGCTCTGCACCATGAAATCTTTTAAAGAATAATTTTTACTTTCCAAAACTCTCAAGTTGCTTTTTTAAAAATAATTATAAATTTTTGTTCACTAATTCAATTTACTTTTCATATATTCTTCTCAGCACAAGTGTACGACACTCAGTTACACTGGCTGGAGCCAGTGGCGATGGCTTAAGTAATTCGATCTCGGATCAGTATGTGAAGAGTTTAAATCCTGGGCTCGCCCGTCACTGACATCGCTTTCGAGTGAGGAAACTGAGTTTAACATTAGCTTTTTTACTTTACTGACCTGCCCCTGTCTCTATCTTCTTCCTGCCTCTAAGTTACCCTGTCAATGCTCTGTAATTTATTTAAACCATAGTTAACTAGCTAAGTAGCTGCTACATCCAACTAACATGCTTTCATAGCCAGCATACATTCAGTTTTCTAGCTAATATACTTTCAGTTATCTAGACAACATCCTTTCTATTTAACTCATAGTTAACTAGTTAATTAGCTGCAAGTTGCTACATCCAACTAACATGCTTTCATGGCCAGCATACAGTCAGTTTTCTAGCCAATATATTTCCAGTTATCTAGCTGGCATACTTTCAGTTATCTAACAAACATACCTTTAGTTATCTAGGTAATTAACTTTCAGTAATTTAGCCTTTAGTTATTTAGCCGTCAGTTATATCGCAAATATACTTTCAGTTTTCTAGCTGATATACTTACAGTAATTTAACTAGAATACTTTCAGTTATCTAGCGAACATACTTTCAGTTTTCTAGCTGATATACCTTAGTGTGTGAGTTTGAAACTCACACACTAAGGTGTGTGAGTTTCAAACTGAGTTATTTATCTTTCGGTTATCTAGCTAACATACTTTCAGATATCTAGCAAGCAAACTTTCAGATATCTAGCTAACATAGTTTCAGTTCCTAGTGACAGTTCACTCATCTATTTGACAGCTATCTTTAGCAGCTATCTTGGCTTGTTTTCTTCATCGTCATGCCTTGCGGTTAGCCTTCTTCTTAGCTGTAACAGCAAAACGAGCATTTTATAATAGAATTTACATTTAATAACTTATCAATTGTTAGCACCTTGCGTGATTGAGAATAAAACATGACAAGTTTCAGTTAAGTTAAAACAAAAATTTGCAAAAAATTTGCACAAATTTGCAAAATTTGCACAAATTTGCAAAATTTATAATATATTGTATCAGTGTTGTTTCCGGTTGCTGAAGAATAGAAAAATCGCGAGCTGCCGGTTTCGTAACAGGCGACAAAGCACTAGGCCCCTAAGTAATAACAATTAGATTGCTACAGTCTTTAATGACAACATTATACAGCACTATTGAGACAAAATCAAACCGACGGGCAAAAAGAAGGTAAAAAACGGTGCAAATTCCAAAATCCAGAAAACAGTCCAAAGTAAAGGGAATTGAAGAAAAGGATCTAATTATTTAGATCTAAACCAACATCAGAATGGGCATTCAACCTATAGGCTCTAGAAATTTTTGCAAAATTGTCTACCCCGGACCCGAACACTTAACCGGGATTCAAGGGAAGATAACACACATTATAGTGAAATGATCAACTACGTTGATATCTATCACTACTAATACCATATGTTAAATCCGTTAGGCAATTTTCTCCACTTTCCGCGTATCCAGTCCAGTGAATGCCCGAGATTTTACTCTCAGATCAGCGCGTCTGGGATAAAAAAAATGGAAGAAACGGATGAAGATGATGATTATGATGATGATTGAAGATGATGATGATTGAAGAATATGGTGGTGATTTTGATGATGACTGAAGATGATGATGGGGATGATGATGAGGATTAGATTGCATATGTGATGTCGTTAAAGTAGGTTAATCATGGATGACAGTAGCACTCTTGTTGTTAATGTTATATACGATACCTGAGATACCAAAGCCGCTTAGCTGCAACCACAGTGTAGCCAGTATTACGGCTGTCAGTATGAGAACAACAATAATGGACTTGCAAGTCCTTGATATGAAAATACGGCGAAACGTCGACTGTTTCATTGTGAACTCTTTTACCATATGACTTTTGCTATCTATAGTGTATAACGTAATCAGCTAATTTATACACTGATATTGCCAATAGCGTAATAATTAGTGTAAACATCAGGTCTAAGAACATTGAAAACAAAAGATTGCGAAATCTTTCAGAAAATTGTATTTCTATAGTTATATGCAATGGGAAACCACCTCAAGTCATACTTTTCCCAAGCTATATAGGTATTTTCAATACACTCCACACACTCTTTCTCACACCCACTCTCGCTCTCTCACACACTCTCTCACACACCCACACACGCTCTCACGCACACTCTCACTCTCACCCACACTCTCCCACTCTCTCTCGCACCCACACTCTCTCTCACCCACACTCTCTCTCTTAACCACTCTCCCACACACACTCTCTTTCACACACCCACACACGCTCTCTCACACTCTCTCTCACCCACTCTCTCACACCCACACTCTCTCTCTCCCACACTCTCTCTCACACCCACACACACACTCTCCCTCTCACACTCTCTCTCTCTCACACACACTCACTCTCTCACCCACACTCTCTCACCCACTCTCTCTCACCCACTCTCTCTCTCTCTTACACCCACACTCTCTCTCACCCACACTCTCTCTCTCACACCCACACCCATACCCACACTCTCTCGCACCCACACTCTCGCTGTCTCTCACCTGCACTCGCTCTCTCACCTACACTCTCTCTCTCACCCCTCTCTCTCACCCACGCGCTCTCTCTCTCACCCACACGCTCTCTCTCTCATCCACACTCTCTCTCTCTCACACCCACACACTCTCTCACACTCACACTCTCACCCACCCACTCTCTCTCTCACACCCACGCTCTCTCACCAACACTCTCTCTCACACTCTCTCTCTTACAGCCACACTCTCTCTCTCTCTCTCGCTCTCACCCACACACTCTCTCTCACACCCACACTCTCTCACACCCACACTCTCTCACACCCACTCTCTCTCACCCACCCACTCTCTCTCACACTCTCTCACACACCCACACTCTCTCTCACACCCACACTCTCTCTCACACCCACTCTCTCTCACCCACCCACTCTCTCACACACTCTCTCTCTCTCACACCCACACACACTCTCTCACACACCCACACTCTCTCACACACCCACACTCTCTCTCACACCCACACTCTCACACCCACTCTCTCTCACCCACCCACTCTCTCTCACACTCTCTCTCACCCACCCACTCTCTCTCACACTCTCTCTCACACACCCACACACACTCTCACACCCACACTCTCTCTCACACCCACTCTCTCTCTCACACACCCACTCTCTCACCCACCCACTCTCTCTCACACCCACACACACTCTCTCTCACACACCCACTCTCACTCTCTCACACACACTCTCTCTCTCTCACACCCACTCTCTCTCTCTCGGACCCACGCTCTCTCACCCACACTCTCTCTCTCACACCCACACTCTCTCACGCACCCACTCTCTCTCACACACCCACTCTCTCTCTCTCTCACCCACTCTCTCTCACAATCTCTCTCTCTCTCTCACCCACACTCTCTCACACCCACACTCTCTCTTTCACACTCACACTCTCCCTCTCTCACCAACACTCTCTCATCCACTCTCTCTCTCTCTCTCTGTCTTACCCACTCTCTCTCTCTCTCTCTCAGACCCACTCTACACACACGCACTCACACTCTCACCCTCTCACTCTTACACTCTCTCTCAGACCCACTCTACACACACGCACTCACACTCTCACCCTCTCACTCTTACACTCACTCATACTCTCTCGTTCTCACACTCACACATTCTGACGAACACAACTCACACACTGACACAGACCCACACTCAGACTCTCTCACACACAAACTCACACCCACTCGCACACACACTGACACACACGTATACTCGCAAATTGACACACACACAAAAACACTCACACACAACACACTCACACATGCTAAGACACTCGCATTTACTCAAACTCACACACTGTCTCACTCACACCCACGTAATAATAATAACTAATAATGTTAAAAGCAATATAAACCATAACAATAACAATAATAATATCAATAATAATAACAATAATAATAACAGTAATAATAACAACTAATTAATGATAATAATAACAACTAACAATAATAACTAATAATATAATATCTAGTAATAATAACAACTAATAACAATAATAATAATAATAATAGTAATAATAACAATAGTAATAATAATAAATAATATTAATAACAACCAATAATAATAATAGCAACTAATAATAATAATAACAATAATAATAATAATAGCAACTAATAATAATAATAATAATAATAATAACAACTAATAATAGTAATAATAGTAATAATAATAATAATAATAATGAGAATAATAATAACAATAATAATAATAATAGCAATTAATCATAATAATAACAATAATAATAATAATAGCAACTAATAATAATGATAATAACAACTAATAATAGTTATAATAATAATAATAATAATGAGAATAATAATAACAATAATAATAATAATAAGAATAACCATAGCAGTAATAACAGTATTAATTATAATAATAACAATAATAATAATAATAATAATAATAATAATAATACTAATAATAGCAACTAATATTAATAGTAATAACAGCTAATAACAACCAATAATAATAATAACAACTAATAATAGTTATAATAACAACTAATAATGATAATAACAACTAATAATGATAACAATAACAATAATAATTACATCAAATAATAATAACAACAACAACTAATAACAATAATAACAATTAACAATAATAATAATAGTAATAATAAAAATAATAAGAACTAATACTAATAAGAACTAATAATAATAACAACAACTATTATTAGTAATAATTAATAATAATAATTAATAATAATAATAATAATAATAACAATAATAATAATAATAATAATAATAATAATAATATATTTTATTCGCTGCATAATAATAATAATAATTACAGGTAATAATAATTATATTAACTAATAATAATAATCAGTAGTAATAATAGTAACAACTAATGATAATAATAACAATTAATAATAACAATAACAATAACAGTAATAATAATAATAACAACAACAACTAATAATAGTAATAACTAATAATACAAATAACTATAACTAATAAGAGTAATAATAACAAAAATAAAAATAAAAATATTAATAGTAACTAGTAACTTATAATAATAAGAACTAATAACAATAAAAATTATTTATAATTATAATAATAATAATAATAATAAAAAGTAATAATAAGAATAACTAATGATAATAATAACAATTAATAATAATAATAGCAATAGTATTAACGATAATAATGACAATGACAATAATAAAAAAACTATAACTAATAATAGTAGTAGTAATAATAATAATAATAATAATAATAATAATAATAACAATAATAATAATAATAATAATTAGTAACTAATAATAATAAGAACTAATAATAAGAATAATAATAACAGCAATAATACTAATAATGGCAATTAATAATAATAATAACTAATAATAATAATAAGAACAACTAATAATAGTAATAACAACCAATGATAATAACAATTAATAATAACAATAGTAGTAACGATAATAATAGCAATATTAACTAATAGTAATAATAACAACTAATGATAATAATAAGAATTAACAATAACCATAATATTAATAATAACAACTAACAATAATAATAACTAATAGTAATAACTAATAATAAAAATAACTATAACTAAGAATAATAGTAATAATAATTAAGAAATAATAATAATAATAATAGCAACTAATAATAATAATAATAATAATAATAATAATAACAATAATACTAATAATGGCGACTAATAATAATAATAATAATAACTAATAATAATCATAAGAACAACAAATAATAATAACAACCAATGATAATAATAGCAATTAATAATAACAATAGTAATAACGATAATAGTAACAATAATAGTAATACTAATAATTATAATAAATAATAATAATAATTACAACTAATGATAATAATAACAATTAATAATAACAATAATAATAACAATAATAATATGAATAGTAATAATAATAACAACAACAACAACTAATAATGATACTAATAACTAGTAGTAAAAATAAATATAACTTCTAATAATAGTAATAGTAATAGTAAAAATAAAAATAATAATATTAAAAATACCTAGTAACTAATAATAATAATAAGAACTAATAATAATAATAATAATAATAATAACAACAACTACTATTAATAATAATAATAGTAATTATAACAATAATATTAATAATAACAACTAATAATAGTAAGAACTAATAATAGTAGTAACAACTAATAATAATAATAATAACAACTAATGACAATAATAACAATTAATAATAATAATAACAATAGTAATAACGATAATAATGACAATAATAATAACAATAATAATAGTAACTAATAGTAACTAATAAAAATAATAATATCATTATTATTATTACTACTATTATTAATAATACAAATAATACTAATACTACTACTACTGCTAATAGTAATAATAATAATAGTGATAACAACAATCTCAATCACTTCCTCTCTCACTCACTCACACTCCCACACACTCTTGCTAATCCTCACTAATAACTAATAATAATAATAATAGCAATAACTAATAGATCTAATAACTCCTTCTCACTCACGCCAGCATGAACAAGCTCACACTTTCACTCTCGCACTGTCTCGTTCCCTCTGACTCGTTATAATTATCATACTCTCTCACTCTCACACTTACATTAACTAACACTGACAATACTATGACTAACTGATGATTCTAGCTATACATATTTACCAGAAGGCGCCTCCATTCAGTGTAGATAGAATAGCTCAGAGAATCCCGGTCAGAGGTTGTCGTTTCGATGATGGGAACAATCACATAGCGACGACCTCCGACACAAGTAGTCTGTCCAGTGATGATCTCACACCTACACAAGCTCCCACTGATCATCTAGAACACGAGTATGCACCCTAGATCAGAGATAACACACATAAAAACACCCAGTGAAGATCTCTAACAGTGATGATCTCTAACACACACAAGCACCCAGTGATGATCTTTAACACATACAAGCACCCAGTGATATCTCTAATTCACTTGACAATTGTCTTCTCTCTAGCGTATCGAGCACTAAATTTCTCGGGATGTTGATTGATGACAAGCTAACTTTCAGAGATCATATTAAACATGTGACCCGTAAAATCAATAGTGTTAATAGTATGCTATATCGGCGCCGTGATTTTATTTCTAAAAGCTGCCGCAAAGATCTTTTCTTTTCACTAGTGTACTGTAAAGCTCTATATGGTATTGAAATTTATGGGAATGCTTCGTTTAGTGCGATACACCCTCTTCATGTGTCTATTAACAGATCGTTACGCACTCTGCAGTACTTGAGCAGATTCTGTACTACTAAGATTCTTTATGCTAATTTCAATGTCTTGCCTATTCAGCTGCAGTATAAACTTTCAATTGGTAAATTAATATATAAATGCTTATATTACGAAGGAGTTATGTCAAATTCAATCAGAGACATGTTCAATCTCAATGTCTCTCAGCACTCATACTCCGCCAGACAATCGTTAACTTTCAATTGAGCCCAGCGCGACCATGTTTAATTCAGTTGTATACACCTGTTGTCGTATTTGGAATAATATTCCACTTAATATTCGTAATGCTTCAACCATGAATTCGTTTAATAAATTATACAAAGATTATTTAATGAATGGTTGGTGATCAATAGTTAGTTATTTTAAATTTCATCTACACATGCAATATTTCATTTACATATGTACCTTTACTTTTCTATTGCTGTGCATGCGTATTAATGTTTGCTCGACTTTTGCCTTCATTTGATTTTATAACGATTTCTTTTGCTAGTATCTTATAATATTTTCATGTTGCATTTCTACAAAACATCTTATGAGTACGTCGTGGTGTTCAGCTAGATAAGATACCGTGTATCTTCACTGATGGCTACTCGTACTCGTAATCTGTACCCTTACTTTTCTATTGTTGTGCATGCTTATTAATTTTTTCTCGGATATTTGCTTTCATTTGATTTTTGTATGATTTCTTTTGCTAGTGTCTGATGATTTTTGCACGTATGTTGTTTGTGAGTGATTTGGTGTTGATGGTGAAATAAAACACATATCTCTCTCTCTCTCTCTCTCTCTCTCTTTAACACATACACCCAGTGAAGATATCTAACACATACAAGCAGCCAGTGATGATGTCTAACACATATAAGCACTCGGTGAAGATCTCTAACATACACACAAGCACCCAGTAATGATGTCTAACACATACAAGCACTCAGTGAAGATCTCTAACATACACACAAGCACCCAGTGATGATGTCTAACACACACAAGCACCCAGTGATGATCTCTAACACATACAAGCACCCAGTGAAGATCTCTGACACACACAAGCACTCAGTGATGATATCAGACTTCACACGCCTCACACGGTCTGGATATCGCTGGAAATCATCTAAACATGGATCATCACTCATTGGGATATCGACAAGCCGTCCAAGTATCCTAGACAAGCAGCTGCGCAGAGAATACTGATGAAAAATATGAGTAAACAACTTAGTTTATTTCACTGGATCTGCAATAATAGTTTAATATTTAAATTACTAAATTTTAATTAATTTAAAATAATTAAAATGATTGAATTCAATAAATAATTAAATATTTAAATGTACAAGGCAGTAATACTAAATATTGAATACGTTCACGCTTATAGCAGAAATATGTCCTATCTCAAATTGTTAACTTCATAGTTTGCATAACTGTGAACGTCTTATCAAGTTTTTAGCTTCATTCTCTCCCATCTTTTGTATTATTCTCCACAAACACAACAACATCAATTCATCAATTGATAAGTATAGATACCATAACACCAATTAGCGAACATAGCAACAATAACATCACTTACCAAATACAGAATTCATAGTTTTAATTATAAAGTAGACCGATACCAGCCATAGCAACCATACCTCTGCCGTTATCGGTCGTTATTGATGATCTCAGTCCACTGATCCACTGGTAGAACATCTAATCGATCAGCTGCTGATCTCAGCCCACTGATCCACTGGTAGAACATCTAATCGATCAGCTGATGATCTCAGTTCACTGATCCACTGGTAGAACATCTAATCGATCAGCTGATATCTCAGTCCACTGATCCACTGGTAGAACATCTAATCGATCAGCCGATGATCTCAGTCCACTGATCCACTGGTAGAATATCTAATCGATCAGCTGATGATCTCAGTCCACTGATCCACTGGTAGAACATCTAATCGATCAGCTAATTATCTCGGTTCACTGATCCACTGGTAGAACATCTAATCGATCAGCTGATGATCTCAGTCCCCTGATCCACTGGTAGAACATCTAATCGATCGCGTTCCTCACTCGCTCGAACAAAAGGTGAAGCATTTCATCACACTACAACATAGCTAAAGATCTAGTTATAAAGTATGCAAAAATGGCTTAGAGTAGAGATGATGACTGGTCCAGATTTCACTGCAGCATAGAGCTTTAAAGTTCTTGGAATAGAAGCTCTCATTGAAACTGATGCAGGTATACTTGAAACATAAGAAAATATAGGAGAGAATTATATGATTCATGTCAACGATTAAAGGAATATTTTGAAAATACCTATGACGAATCAAACTATACAGTGACTTTAAAGAAACTGCGAAAACACGCAATATAGTGAAATGATCAACCGTGTTGATATCTATTACTTTTAATACAACATGTTGAAACTGTTAGGCAAGTTAGACAATTTTTCGTATAGCCAGTCCAGTGGATGTCAGATTTTACCCTCAGATTAGGGCGGCTGGGGTACAATGTAATACAATGAAATACAATATAATGTAATAATTATAATAATAACAATAATAATAATAATAATAACAATAATAATAATAATAATAATAATAAAGGTTTAACGTCCATTTCCTCATATAAGAATGATGTCAGAGACGTCCTCCCATCACATGTCACTACAAATCGATTCACCGAATCATATAGATAATACAATGCAATACAAAGAAATGCTGTAATACAATTAAGGTTCTAATTTAATCATTTTGCTATACTTAATAAATGATAAGATCAATTTGACAAATACATTCATCACAGCATCGTAGTAGAAAGTGAAAAAACTTTCTGAAAAGGACAGAAAGGAAAAAGAACTTCAGTGAATTAAGCTAAACTACAGTCAAAATAATATTCACTCATGCATTCAACCACAAAGAACATTTTATACACTACAGTTACTGATAGATCGACTCAAACGTTAGATAGGCTCCAACATGTACAGCTGATCACACACTTTTCAATCACCTCGACTCGCGACCTAATGCATACCCTAGTACGCTATGGCCTCTATGGTACTTGAGCTATGGCAATGCCATTCCGAGACTACTGAACAGGTCCACAAATAGAAACGAAAGACCCAAAAGACAAAGTCAGTGTGTTAGATCAAATAACAGAATATCTCTTTCTCTCAATGCACTGCCTACTGGCAGGTCAAAGGTATATAACGACTTCACTCTCCCTATCTTCTGTTTTCCCCTCATGTCCACATACGAGTGGATTTTAAACCATCTAACAGGATAAGCCATTGTACTTGGGGGAATTCTGCTTATGACGAGATGGGCTCCCAATACCTTCATCAGCTCGACTAATATTTACTGGGCAGGGGAGTCTTTCCCTGTGGAAATAATCCTGATTACCAATACAAGAGAACAACGGGAATAAAAGAATAATAAGCTTTCGTTCTCTGGATCAAAAATCAAAACGAAAGATCAGTATATTGGATCAAATAATGGAGTAACATGCATAAAGGAATAATAGAGTAATATGCATAAAGGAAATGATAGAGTAACATGCAGAAAGGAAATAATAGAGTAACATGCATAAAGGAAATAATAGAGTAACATGCAAAAAGGAAATAATAGATCCGAAAGACGGATCAGTCCGTTGGATCAAATAATAGGAATAATGGAGAAACATGCATAAAGAAAATAACAGAATAACATGCATAAAGGAAATAATAGAGTAACATGCATAAAAGGAAATAATAGATCCGAAACATAAAAGGAAATAATGGATCCGAAAGACCGATCAGTCCGTTGGATCAAATAATAGAGTAACATGCAAAAAGGAAATAATAGATCCGAAAGACCGATCAGTCCGTTGGATCAAATAATAGAGTAACATGCAAAAATGAAATAATAGAGTAACATGCAAAAAGGAAATAATAGAGCAACATGCAAAAAGGAAATAATAGAGTAACATGCAAAAAGGAAATAATAGATCCGAAAGACCGATCAGTGCGTTGGATCAAATAATAGAGTAACATGCAAAAAGGAAATAATAGAGTAACATGCAAAAAGGAAATAGTAGATCCGAAAGACCGATCAGCCCGTTGGATCAAATAATAGAGTAACATGCAAAAAGGAAATAATAAAGTAACATGCAAAAAGGAAATAATAGATCCGAAAGACCGATCAGTTCGTTGGATCAAATAATAGAGTAACCATGCATAAAGGAAATAATAGAGTAACATGCAAAAAGGAAATAATAGATCCGAAAGACCGATCAGTCCGTTGGATCAAATAATAGGAATAATGGAGAAACATGCATAAAGAAAATAATAGAATAACATGCATAAAGGAAATAATAGAGTAACATGCATAAAAGGAAATAATAGATTCGAAACATAAAAGGAAATAATGGATCCGAAAGACCGATCAGTCCGTTGGATCAAATAATAGAGTAACATGCAAAAAGGAAATAATAGATCCGAAAGACCGATCAGTCCGTTGGATCAAATAATAGAGTAACATGCAAAAAGAAATAATAGAGTAACATGCAAAAAGGAAATAATAGAGCAACATGCAAAAAGGAATAATAGAGTAACATGCAAAAAGGAAATAATAGATCCGAAAGACCGATCAGTGCGTTGGATCAAGAGACATAACAAAAGGAAATAATGATAAAATCAGGAAATAATAGAGTAACATGCAAAAAGGAAATAATAGAGCAACATGCAAAAAGGAAATAATAGAGTAACATGCAAAAAGGAAATAATAGATCCGAAAGACCGATCAGTCGTTGGATCAAATAATAGAGTAACCATGCATAAAGGAAATAATAGAGTAACATGCATAAAGGAAATAATAGAGTAACATGCAAAAAGGAAATAATAGAGTAACATGCAAAAAGGAAATAATAGAGTAACATGCAAAAAGAAATAATAGATCCGAAAGACCGATCAGCCCGTTGGATCAAATAATAGAGTAACCATGCATAAAGGAAATAATAGATCCGAAAGACCGATCAGTCCGTTGGATCAAACAATAGAGTAACCATGCATAAAGGTAAATAATAGAGTAACATGCAAAGGGAAATAAATGTAAAATGCAAAAGAATAATAGATCCGAAAGACCGATCAGCCCGTTGGATCAAATAATAGAGTAACCATGCATAAAGGAAATAATAGAGTAACATGCAAAAAGGAAATAATAGATCCGAAAGACCGATCAGTCTGTTGGATCAAATAATGGAGTAACCATGCATAAAGGAAATAATAGAGTAACATGCATAAAGGAAATAATAGAGTAACATGCAAAAAGGAAATAATAGAGTAACATGTATAAAGGAAATAATAGAGTAACATGCAAAAAGGAAATAATAGATCCGAAACATAAAAGGAAATAGTAGATCCGAAAGACCGATCAGTCCGTTGGATCAAATAATAGAGTAACATGCATAAAGGAAATAATAGAGTAACATGCAAAAAGGAAATAATAGAGTAACATGCAAAAAGGAAATAATAGAGTAACATGCAAAAAGGAAATTATAGATTCGAAAGACCGATAAGTCCGTTGGATCAAATAATAGGAATAATAGAGTAACATGCATAAAGGAAATAATCGAGTAACATGCACAAAGGACGCGAAAGGACCCAAATCAGTCCGTGGGATAAAATAATAAATAACATGCACAAAGGATCCGAAAGACCGATCAAATCATCATCATCATTATCATCATCACTCGTTTATTTCGGACAACAGTCCATAAAACATTGCACGATACAATGACAGCAACAAGAGAAAAAGACAGAGAATTACGTAATCCACATGTAAAGATAAAAAGCTAAACATAAAACAATGATCAGCTTAGACAGTACCTTGACATGGAGGAAATAGGAGCATTACGAGACTCTTTGACACGTTTTAACAAACTAAACCGACAATTACATAACACTGTGTCAAATACCGGCAACCCAGTAGATAAAAGCATATCAGTGACACTACTATATTTTGGGAAGTTAAAAAATGATTTAACGCATTTTTTATAGCAGGACTTCATACGACTAAGAGCAGCTAACTTAAAAACCTTCCACAAGGCTATATCATAAAAGCAAGAACAATAACTTCTAAATAATTTCAATTTATCAGAAATTGAGCACAAGCCAAATTTTCTTTTATGAACATTAGTACGATAGAATAAATTCCTTATCTCGCGATTAATGTCCAAATCATCATGAAGATCATTCTGTATGATATGACCGAGATACCTAAAGCTGGATACAAATAGAGTAAACATTCAAAGAGAACCCGAAAGACCAAATCAGTTCGTTTGATCAATAATAGAGTAACATGCATAAAGGAACCCCGATAAACCAAGTTAGTCCGCTGGATAAAATAGTGAGTGACATGCATAAAGAATCCGAAAGATCAAGTCAGTTCATTGGATCAAATAATAGAGTAACATTTAAGTGATCACGAATTACGCGGTAAGCCAAGACCATCGAATCACAACTCAGCTACTTCCCTGAATCAAATAATCTGACTCAACATCTCGTAATATGACTCCACATCTCGTATATGGACTACTGCCATACACAGATCATACAAGTGTAAATCATCTATATGCAATGACACCTATCCTCAGTTCAAGACGATCATCAGTAAACTATTACACGTCAACATATCATGCACCATATACGCCATAAACACATATAAATAAAGAACATGACAAAGACTTAATTCACTGATTAATTTCAGTTTCACAGTCATCATGGGAAATAACTACGACAGCAACGACTCTGCAATGATCATAGACAACTGACACAATTATGCAAAATGTCAGAATCTAAACACAATCCATTTTAACGGTGCATAACATCTACTCTAGACCCAGAGTGTAACACTCTAGAACAAAAATTAGGCTGGAGCCAGTGGCGAAGTCATCAAGACACTCGACCGCGGATCAGTATGTGCGGGGTTCAAATTCTGGGCCCGTCACTGACATCGCTTTCGAGTCAAGAAACTGACATTAACCTTAGCTTTACCAGCTTTAACAATTTTCTAGTATTTAGGATACTACATTTAAGCTCTACTCGTGCTAATTCAAACAACACAACACTGTGTCTAAGATAAACATCTCATAAATCAACTTTATTTTCATCAAAACTAAATTCAATTTTACATTTATTGTTCATATATAATCCCTTTGCTTTAGTTTTGCTACATTCCCGAAATCCATGATGCGTGTACAACACGTGATCAAATGTCTGACTCGTTTTAGAGATTTCCATTTAGACTACTGGTCTCAAAGTTAAATAAGCTCTCACAGCTTGCAAATACATTACAATGGGGCAGACTCACCTCATCAAACTCTGTGGCAAATCCTCGACATCGCTCGCATATGATCTCCGTTGAAGTCTCGAGGAACCCCACGTCTCATCGCACTGACCTGGATAATGTAACATCATGAACTTTTAAATGATCGACCTCAAGGTTCGGACATTCACTGAACTGATAATGCGGATAATGGAATTAATTACCTAGCGGTTTAAACAAGTGGTATTAACAGTTATAGATATTAACAGGGTTCATTATATCACAGTAGTGCAATTTATTTTTGTTTTTTTATTATTTGTGATGTAATGGGTGATGTGTAGTATGTGTGATGTTGTGATGTTGTATGTGATGAGGCGTGTGTGATGTGTTACGTTTCGAGAGATGCGTGCGAGTGTTGTGATATGTATGATGTTACATGTGTGATGTGATACGTGTGATGTGATAAGCGTGATGTGATAAGCGTGATGTGCTAATGTGATAAATGTGATGTGCTATGTATGATGTGAAATGTGTGATGTGATAAGTGTGATGTGATATGTGTGATGTGAGAAGTGTGATGTGATAAGTGTGATGTGATAAGTGTGATGTAATAAGTGTGATGTGATTGTGTGTAATGTGACATGTGTTATTTTTGTTTTTTATTATTTGTGATGTAATGGGTGATGTGTAGTATGTGTGATGTTGTATGTGATGAAGCGTGTGTGATGTGTTACGTTTCGAGAGATGCGTGCGAGTGTTGTGATATGTATGATGTGACATGTGTGAAGTGCTATGTGTGATGTGATGTGCGGTGTGATATCTGTGAGTTGATATGTGTGATTTAATATGTGTGATGTGATATCCTGTGAGTTGATATGTACAGCGTGATGTTAGGTAATGTGGTATATTTGCAGTGATATATATGCTATGGTATATTTTCTGTGGTATATCTGCTGTGGTATAACTGCTGTGATATATCTGCTGTGGTATAACTGCTGTGGTATATTTGATGTGGTATAACTGCTGTGGTATATTTGCTGTGGTATATCTGCTGTGGTATATCTGATGTGGTATAACTGCTGGGGTATATCTGCTGTGGTATATCCGCTGTGGTATATCTGCTGTGGTATATCTACTGTAGTATATCTGATGTGGTATACCTGCTGTGGTATATCTGATGTGGTATATCTGATGTGGTATAACTGCTGTGGTATATGTGCTATGGTATATCTGCTGTGGTATATCTACTGTAGTATATCTGCTGTGGTATATTTGCTGTGGTATATCTGCTGTGGTATATCTGCTGTGGTATATCTGATGTGGTATATCTGCTGTAGTACATCTCATGTGGTATATCTGATGTGTTATATCTGCTGTGGTATATCTGCTGTGGTATAACTGCAGTGGTATATCTGCTGTGTATATCTGCTGTGGTATATCTGCTGTGGTATATCTGCTGTGGTATATCTGCTGTGGTATATCTGCTGTGGTATATCTGCTGTGGTATATCTGCTGTGGTATATCTACTGCAGCATTTCTGCTGTGGTATACTCTTGATTACTCTTGGTAATTCTTGGATAACTTGCTCTGTTGCAGTCTAGATATAGTTAATTGTAACATGGATATAATAATAATAATAATAATAATAATAATAATAATAAAGGGTTATCGTCCGTTTCCTCAGACAAGGATGATGTCAGAGATTTAAAAAGTAATGCTAATAGTGATATAAAAGTAATGCTAATCTTTTGTGCATTTAAATAAAACAATGTTTCACTTTTAATTAGTGTTACAGAAATTTGTATAGAACTTAAATTAACTAATAAAGAAGACATAGATAAATAAATGCAATAAATAGAATATTGTCCCTGTATACAACTGAATAAAGTAGTAATTAAACCAGAGACATTAAAATTGTACTAATGAAACAAACTTGTTTGCTATAGACTAGACACAATAAGTGGGCCACCTAAAGCAGCTAAATGAGCAGTTTTTCGTAAATGCATATGTAAAATATTAGAGAGGGGATATGGCATAACGGTTGGAGTGATCGTCTCGGGTGCAAAACCCTAGGTACAAGGCCCAGGCCGGTCAGCTAATGATGGGTATCCCTTGGACACATGGATGGTTAATCATGCATCTGAGCTAGCAGACAGTTTGCGCTCTCAATAGCAAAGATATTATTAAACAAGGAAAGGATTGTTAGTAACCATTATTATTATTATGATGGGCACTTATCATTTCTATTATTATTATATTATTACTACCACGATCAATTAAGTAACTTTAGATTGGACAATGAGCATGTATGAACAGCTCTGCATTGGATTGCACTGACTATGTAACCGGCTAACTAATTACTTATCTATTGATCGATTTAGCAAGTACTGACCGCATTTCTAACTACTGACTACTAATTGATTGCCAATGGCCGAACGGCAATGAATGGCTAACTGACTTGACTCTATGTGATTTATTATTTTTTTGAATGTCTCAATAGCGCAATGGTTAACGTCATGAACTTTTAAATGAGAGATCACGAGGTGAATTGAACCCTTGTGGGTTCGAATCCCAGCCGCTCTGATCTGAGAATAAAATCTCGGGCATTCACGGGACTGATTATACGGCAAATGGATTAAATTGCATAAGGGAATAAACATGTGGTGTAAAAAAGTGATAGATATCAAAATAGTTGATCATTTCACCGGCTGGAGCCAGTGTCGAAGTCGGCAAGATACTCGACCGCGGATCAGTTGATGCGCGTTCAAATCCTGGGCTTGCCCGTCACTGACATCGCTTTCGAGTGAGGAAACTGACGTTAACCTTAGCTTTTTAGCCTTTTAATACGTGTTTACTTTTTAACTTTACTCGACTGACTGTTGCTGACTGAGAGACATTGACTGACTGACTGTGATTGACTGAAAGACAATCACTGACTGACAATAGCTGACTGACAGACATTCACTAACAGATTCAAGTGACTAAATGGCTGATATAACAAAGTGACTGACTGATTAGCTGACCTGAATTTTGTAGTTGCAGAGTTTTCAGATCTCAGCTGTTCACAGACTCCAATCCCTGCACTCCAGTCCAGCACCTTTACATTGCTCACTCGTCTCCCGCCCAATTTCTAAACTCAATCAATCAATCAACCAAATCAATCACTAATTAGCATAATTTATAATGAATTTAGTTACAGCAATTATATAATAATGGATACATAATTTTTCATTATATCGTTAGCTACTACGTGTTTGTTGCCTGTTGCTACATTACTATTTTTCCCCACATTGAAAAACATCATTTCGACTATTTCCAAATTTACAACCAACTTTCTAAGTGTTCTGCAAAATGGAAAGTTCAAGGTACTGATTTCACTTTCGACATATTTGTCTACGGAGTATTCGTACCGAGTCCACTTTAACAGGAGCACTCTGTCGATCAACTTGTCGAACAAAGGCTATACCTTTATCAAACTTCAATAAATGCTTCCAGCTTAGGAATACTATGAAGGTCTATGTGACTTACATTGCCTTCCTCAGTTCCTGTTTAATCGTTTCTTGTAAGTTACAGCACATTCATTTTACAGTTACACTATTTTGCAATGGCCCATACACGAAAAAGACAGTGGATATACTCCATAATAAAAAATAAAATATCATGTTTTTGAGTATAAAATATAAAAAACATAACGGCACACTGGGTCAGAGAGCACAGATGCTTGTTTTGGCCCAGTTCCTTCTTCCTCTCCATGGCTATTAGTAATCGTTGCCTTTTGACGGCGCATCAATTGCAGCCGGCTCAGATTTAAGAATAATCTTCCATCATCCTGAGATTTTTTCTCCAAAGCTATGAACACTCGGTCTTCCAAGGTGGTCACCCACAAAGTACTAACCGAGGACGATGTAGCTTAACTTAGGCTATTGACGCGCAACTAAACCAAGTGCGCTAAGTCCGCGGTATAGTGCTGCCTAATTTATATTCTAGCTACAAAATAAAGTAATATAAAGCTAAATGTATACCGTCAGCTATAATATACAGCAGGTCCGAGGTAAACTTTGTTTCTATAAATACTCAGTTTATGGGAGTATATGTATTTATTAGTTTTTATTTATTTAGTATATACGTTTATGAGATTGTTTATGGGTAAACAAGATTGTTTTCTCAGAGAACGATGCCTCTGCCCAGTAAATGTTAGTCGAAGCAGAGGAAGGCATAGAGGCCCACCACCTTATGAACAGAATACCACAAGAATAACTACAATCGTAGGTCAAACGTGACGTAACAGATGGTTTCTAAATCCACTCGTATGTGGACATGAAGAGGAAAGCGGAAGATAGAGATGAGTAGAGGCGTTATATACCATGGACCGGCCAGTAGGCAGTGCACTAAGAGAGAGATGACTACTCTTTACACAGTACACTACTATTATTGACTATGATCATGATAACTAAGTTACATTTAAAAGAAAGAGCTTTAAAATCAAATTGTATCGCTTAATGGAAACAAAAAATTGACTTACACATTATAATATTACCTAAACGTAGACACTGACACATTATAATATTACCTAAACGTAGACATTGTGTCAATTAGTTCATGACAAATAACTTAATGCTACAATAGAACTAATTAAACTTATCAATTTAAGTATAAATGCATGCTAAAAGATAGTTAATAAGATAGTTAACGAATGATAGCATATAGTTAAACTGTTAAACTTACTACGCGGTTTTGTCACACACGTGGATGATACCACGTGCACAGCTGGAAGTCCAACGAGCAAATGACCGCAGCTAAATCTTCTTCCTATCAGCTCATCCTGCCCTAGCCTATCCGCCTACCACCTCTCCCACACTGCCCAGTGCAGCATGCCCCCCCCCCTCCCGTCACGTACCACCCTGGGCAGAGTCCAACATCAGGCTCGCTCAGCCGGGCTGTGGGCCTAAGCCTGCTAGGCCTGAGCTAGGCCTGCCTGCGCTGTGTACACTACAAGTTAACTGTGACCGAGCAGATTCTCTGAGTGCACAACTGTTCCATTGTCTCTTGTTTATAATAACGACAAACTGTACACCCTTGACAATAGCGATACCAATACAATCAAGCAGTGTTATGTTGGGCACATCTAATATGCTGGAAAATAATAGAGAAGATTATGTGAACTGGCATTTGCGTCAAAAGACTAAAAACCTGTTATTTAACTCTCTCTCTCTCTCTCTCTCTCTCTCTCTCTCTCTCTCTCTCTCTCAAAACATGTTATTTTTTTTCTCTCTCTCTCTCAAAACATGTTATTTTCTCTCTCTCTCTCTCAAAACATGTTATTTTCTCTCTCTCTCTCTCAAAACATGTTATTCTCTCTCTCTCTCTCTCTCTCTCTCTCTCTCTCTCTCTCTCTAACTCTCTCTCTCTCCTCTCTCTACCTCTCTCTCACTAGAGAGAGAGAGAGAGAGAGATACGTCTCTAGAGAGGGAGAGAGAGCGGAGAGAGAGAGAGAGAGATGTTAAATAACAGGTTTTAAGTTTTTTGACTCAAATGCCAGTTCACCTATCTTCTCTATTGTTGTCCAGCATATTAGATATGCAACAATTCATGACACAACTTGATTGTGCAACAATACTTGACACAACAATACATGACAACTATCTCTCCCTCTCTCTTTCTCTCTCTCTCTCTCTCTTTCTCTCTCTCCCTCTCTGAGAGAGAGAGAGAGAGAAAGAAAGAAAGAAAGATAAAGATAAATAGAAGGAGTAACGAATAATGATGTTCTAAATAGTATTCATCATCATCTTCCCTTAAATCCCAGTTTAACCAGGGTCAGGATACGAATAGACTTTCTCCATTCCTCGCTGTCCCACACCATATCATCAATCAATCCCCTATTTTTCATGTCCTTCTTAATTACCGCATCCCATGTCAATTGTGGTCTACCTAGCTCTAGCTAAACATCCAGCTCTTCCCTCCAAACTCTCTTCGCTACATCCTCATCTGCCCTTTTCACAATATGTCCATACCATCTCAATCTCGACTGAGCCAACCTATCACCGATCCCTTCAACATTCAAATTCATCCTCACATTCGTTTTCCATTCTGACTTTCCTAGTTCTTCCACACATTAGACATAACATTCTCATCTTCACCTCAAAACTCTCATATTGTCCACTCTCCACTCTCACACTAGTCCTCACCCTGCTGTACATATATTTGAATAACTCAACACATCTCCTGTTCACTTTCCTCTTCTTCAGAACTTCCCACACCAGTTCTCTCGCAACCCTATCATAAACCTTTTCTACATGCACAAATACTATCTGTATCTCCTTCCTCTTTCTCCTTTTCTTCTCCATCAATTGACTCAACATAGAGATAGGCTCTGTGCCTCAATATAGAGATAGGCTCTGTTAATCTTATAAATTGTATTGCAATTTCTAAAATGTCCCAATATATTTTCTACCTAATTTGTGTAATGTAGTCTTAGCACTGTGTTTTTCAAACTTGTATGACTGATCGTTGTGTATAGCATGATGTAACGCAATGCAGTTTTGAATGGCTACCCTGCGGTTGAGGGCTCGATCCCAGGCAAGTTTTCAGATAGTCTAGATATAATATGGAATATTTACAGGACCGGTAACATGGACAAAAATTCTAATTACGGCTCGCCGAAGGTTTTGCTTCAGGGGTAGGTCCCTAGGGGTTATTTTGTGTCTGAGTTATAAAATAGCGACGTGGTAATAATCAAAAACCAAAAATGAAATTCTTATATTACCAGTGCATTCAAGACACAAACATTCGTTCAATGCAACTAAAAAAATGTTCAATTACTGTTCTAACTTACATACTAAATGTTCTATTATTTATTACTTCGCTACATAAAATTACTATAATATTAACTTTTAACACTAGAAACCCAGAGATTTCGTTATACCTAGAAACCCTGAAGCGGGTCAATTGACCCAGCATGTGTTTCGTTTGAATTATCGGTTATTTTACTCGGCCATTTTTATAGGCATTAATGGAAATTCTTAAAGTAGGAGATGCTTAGTGTTAACTACTCTTGTTACTGTTCTTGTCTACTGTAAAATTCTCAAATAAATATTCACAACTTATCTTAATCAAGAAATAAAGGCTTTAAAATTGAATAATACACAAAGTTACTAAAACTTCCTATTAGACTTCTAAAAGGCTAACCATAACCAAAATACTAGCCTAAATAAGATGCAAATTGAACAAAAAACCAGTGGGGGAAGTCTAATCTATTTGGAAAAATTTAAAGATGTACCAGTGGAAAGAATTCTTCTCGTCCTTTCAATTTACCCTATCACTAAATTTAGTCAATAATCTTAACTTTGTTATATTTCTTAACCCTGAATTTTAACTTTAAATCTAAATCCAAAAATTATATATTATAGAATTTTGGACACTATTAGGGTTATATAGTTAGAAATTTGAAACCCTAATTGGAATATCTTCTCAAGATTTTAACAGCAATTCTGTCTATAATAGACATTATAAAATGGACAACTTTACGACGATTGCTCCTTCCAGTAGTAAGCCGTGCCCTATTGAGCAACGCAGAACTTCATCACAATGCCACAGGCGTTTGACGGTGCAGCAGGTTCGAGCAAAACTGCAGAACATGTTGGAGGATGAGAGTGGTAGTGAATCAGATGGTTCAGATGCAGCTAGTGATAAATCGAACTCGGATATTGAACTAAATTCTGATTTCAGTTACGAAGATTCAGAGGTTGAAAACAGCGAAAAATGATGATAATAATGTTAGTGGCGATGATGATGATGTTGAAGATTCTAATAATTCTGTTGAAACTCAGGTGGCTTCTGGTAGTAATTCAGGCAATCCTGATAATGCGGGGATTATTCAAGGGGACTGCAATTATAACACCTCATTTGTGCACTGCAAGGACGGTACGCCTTGGATCATTATTACAGACCAAGCAATTTGCTGCAAACGTCAGAATTAGATTATTTTGAAATCAAAGTCTGAAGTCACGGCGTACTAACGAGTCAAATCAACTCCTCTGGAAGCCTTTCGTAGAATTATGGACGAGTGTATGATGCGCCATATCAAACGATGTACCGTTGAATACGCTCGTTTGAGAGACGCTACCTGGGATGTAACAGAAACCGAACTCGAGGCATTCCTTGGTCAATGGTCTCTGTGAATATCTGCGATATTTGTGACAGGAAGGCTCCAAGTGAACATCGTAGTTAGTGGAGAATTATATTAGTTTAGCCCTAGTGGTCAATGATGATTAAGAGTCAAAACACTGAATATGCGATATTTTTTTAAATATTGACAATAATTTAAAAAATATTATTTTGGATTAAGGTCCATGGCCACTCCGGTCATGTCAATCGAAACTGTTCCTTATTAGTTCAGTAGTTTGAAGAAAAGTATATGATTAGCAACATTGGATCAATTGACCCACTTTAGGTATTCTAAGTATACGCGGTTCGTGTGATGGAATGGGTGGTGATTCAATGATAATTATATATTGTACATGTAATATGCCTTAAATAAATGAAAGTCACCAAGTTTGATGGTTGTTGGAACTACGGTGTAGTCGTAGTGTTATTCGAAAGTAGCGTTTGGGTCAATTGACCCACGTCAGGGTTTCTAGTGTTAATGTGCAAAACATTTACAGCATAGTTTCTCTCTTATTGAGTTAAATTTACTTTAGCTGATCGTCACGTTGAACTTACCATGTACATTAGGAATGCACTACAAACATTTCTAACTAATTTATGTTCTAAGACCCAACCATAGAATGTCTAAATAGCCTAGGGAAGTTCTTAAATAGCGTCATTCTTAATTCTTAACTCTTATTCTTAATAGCGTCATTCTCAACTCTTATTCTTAATAGCGTCATGAAGTTCTAAATGACAAATCCTAAGGTGATTTGAATCCTCGTGGGTTCGAATTCCGGTCGCGCTGATCTGAGAGTAAAATCTCGGACATTCACTGGACTGGTTATACGGAAAATGGTCTAAATTGCCTAATGGATTAAACATGTGGTTTTAAAAGTGATAGATATCAACATAGTTGATTATTCACTATAATGCGTGTTTACTTTTTTTTACCATATAGGACGGTTGTGGGGGGGGGGGTAAAATCAGATCTGCGGGTCGAGAAAAGTTGATTATGAATAGAACTGAATAGAACTGAGAGAGAGAGAGAGAGAGAGAGAGAGAGAGAGAGAGAGAGAGAGAGAGAGAGAGTGCGAGAGAGAGAGAGAGAGAGAGAAGAGCAATGGATTGGTATTATTATGCTTTATGATATCTCAACATTCAACTTTGGTTGCTAGGTAACCTTGAGATTCTCTTGTTCTGGGGTCTCTATTATCGCTCAAGAGGTCATTATGTTGAATCTTGTGAATTATGAAGATTTAGTCATTTTTACTTTGTTTCTTTATTAAAAAGAAATCTAATACAGATTTAAATAAATTAAGTTGTAATGAAATTCTTTCAATGCAATTTAGTGCATGTCATCGCAATTTCTGATATTATCCTTAATTGTGACATTATATTTGTAATGTTTATACATCTCAGGTAAAGTTAAACACATACTACACTGTGTTTTTTATAACTGATACCCCGAATTGTTTTAACAATAAAGTAGTAAGAAGTTGACCGATGTTCTTGAAATTTACGGAACTTGACCAGCAGCCAATTCTACAAAACATAGAGAAATGTTGTTTTAATATCTTTAATAATGTGAAAGTTATAGTTTTGCGAATAGGAGTGGGGTCAGAGAAGAAATTTCCAATACTGGATTGCGGTCGTGTTAGCATAAAATTATCTCTATAAAAATAATAGCGAACACTTAATATAAAATTTCTGCTCAAGCTATTTTGAAGTGCAATCACTTCTTTGCAAAATGACGTAAATACCTGATATGATCTTAATTTACAAAGTTATTGAACTTTTAATGCATGCATTGCAAATTATTATCACCGCAGCCACTGCAGCGGTGTCCTCTAGCGTCACAGTTAAAATGACTTATTCGTTTATTCTCTTCATGCAATGCATGCATTAAATGTTCTATAACTTTGTAAATTAAAAACATATCAGCACTTTTTTTACGTCGTTTTGAAAAGAAATGATTGCTCTCCAAAATAGCACTTTCAGGAATTTTATATTACGTGTTAACTATTGTTTTATTGAGATAATTTACGCTAAATGTAACACGCCCGTAATCCAGTATTGGAAATTTCATATCTGACCCCACTCCTATTCGCAAAACAATAACTTTAAAGTTATTAAAGATATTCAAACGAATTTCTCTATGTTTGGTAGAATTGGCTGCTGGTCAAGTACTGTGAGTTTAAAGAACATCGGCGTACTCCTTACGACTTTTTTGTAAAAATAATATGGGGTATCGGTTATAAAAAACAGTGTATACTATAGTGAATGATATTTTTATTACCACACCTTCAATACCACATCATGTTTAACCATTAGGCAGTTTAGTCAATTATCCATGTTACCAGTTCTGTAAATGTCTGAGATTTTACTATCTGATCGGCTATAAGGTTAATTGATCCCAGGATCTCAGGAATAGCCATTAATAACTTATAATGTTATCTGAATCACTTACGTATGAAGATATTTAAAATTTCTAATAACTATAGACTATAGTACGAGTTATGTGTAGTCTGTAGATAATAAGATTTCGGGTCTCAGTGTTGAATATTAAATTATGTTAGGTACAGTCAATGGCAAAAAGATAATAAAAATGCAAAATAGCAAATAAGATAATAAAAATGCTCAAATTTGTAATTGACTTGGCATTCAGATACTAGCCGAAGTGTCCTATATAGAGTGAAAGTAGTGAAAGATTTTGGGAGTTATTTAACTCTTATATTTTAAAGCGATATAGTTTCAGAATTATGGGGTATTCTTTTCTATCAGTAAAGAAGCTGAGTGATGTTAGAACCCGGAATAAAGCACAGTTCGGTTATTGAATCTCTCAATAGTTTAAGTGGTTGGAGGCATCAGGTAATGTTATGAAGTTTTATACGATAGATCCTAAGGTGAATTGAACTCCCTTGGGTTCGATTCTCGGCCAGGCTGATCTGAGAGTAAAATCTCCGATATTCACAGGTTAGGTTATACGGATAATATAATGGACTAAATTTTTTAACAACTTAAGCATGTGGTATTAAAAGTGATCGACATCAATAAAGTTGATCATTTCATTATACGTGAGATTTACAATGCAATGTAAATAAAAGTTTAATTAATGATTACTTAGCCACTGACAACGTTAGTGATATAGGTCATTTCTGTGCCCCTGTGTCCTGCGTGATATCGAATAAATATGTTTTATTATTTATTGCTATTATTATTGATTAATATTATTATAGCCTTTGTAACCTCTTTAGAATAAATGTTTTTATTTTTGTTATTTTATAGGCATTTCTAATTCTCAACCAAGTAAAGATGCAGTATCATACAATTTTTTAAAACTGGCAGTGCTCAATTTATAATCAAAAATAATAAAGAGTGCGAAATTTTTTGCAATCCCTTCATCCTATATAGCTAATATTTTAGTAGCATTACATGTAACTCAATTATGGATTCACAGTCTAAATTAGACCATGGACAGAAAGTACTGACGTTGGAAACGCTGAATCCTAATATAAGGAACGTTGAGTATGCCGTGCGTGGGCCTATAGTCACAAGGGCTGGTGAAATAGAAAAAGAGCTGCAGAGGGTATGCTGTTAGTTTTTTTAACTTGATTTTTTCTTTGTAACCTAATATTTTTATCTTCATACTTCATTGCAGTTTTTCTAGTTTAATTTTTGTTTTGTTTTTGTGATATTTAATTAAATAATACAACAAAATAAAATGTCAATATATCACAATATTTTTAGTATAATTATCATAATTGCACCCAATCGTATTTATTTAAGTTAAGTATGCTAAGAATTATTGTCGCCATTCCAAAGCCCACTCTCTACTTTTACTTGTAAAGTTCAAAATGCTTAACGTTTCTCTAACTTGTTAGAAATTTAAATATCAACAGGTATAAAGTAGGATCAATGTGTGATTATATACTTATCATAATATGTAATGACTTTCTATAGGGCGTTAAGAAGCCATTCAAGAATGTTGTCAGAGCTAACATAGGAGACTGTCATGCCTGCGGTCAACCTTATATAACTTTTATCAGACAGGTACATCATCCATTTCATATTGTTTACTTGATTTGCTTATGCAAAAACCTACTGTGAAAAGTATAATATTATACAATAATGGAGCAAGAACATTGCGATATTGAAGAGTGCGATCTTGCTTTTGAAAGATAAAGTACGAAAATGTTGAGCATAGGATAACGAGAATACCTAAACAAAATCAAGGCAGCCATTGAAAAAATACGTGAAAAGGTGTATAATTGTGGTTAATTTTATTTATTGGTTTATCAGAAAATGTTTATTTTATATCAGGTTTCTTTTATTACTTATAATAAAAATGTTTTGAAATCTTTATCTGATATGTTTTGAGAATGTGCACAGTATTTATATAGGCACACATTATGCTGAATGGTTTTCCATGAAGATATTGATCACTTTTAATATCACATGTTTTAACAGTTACTTTAGTTGTCCATTTTAATGGTCCTGCAAATGTCCGAGATTTTACTATGTGATCAACTTGACTGAGGTTTAATCTGACAACCTCAGGAATGGCCACTTTAAATTATTTCAAATTATTAAAATTATTATTGTTATTTTGCCACCTGACTGCCTGCACACTGAGCTATTGGGACATTGTATTTAGACATTGTCGTGTGACAGGTTGTAGCTCTCTACACTAAGCTATTGGGACATTCTATTTAGACATTGTCGTGTGAAAGGTTGTAGCTCTCTACACTGAGCTATTGGGTCATTCTATTGAGACATTGTCGTGTGACAGGTTGTAGCTCTCTACACTTAGCCATTGGGACATTGTATTTAGACATTGTCGTATGACAGGTTGTAGCTCTCTACACTAAGCTATTGGGACATTCTATTGAGACATTGTCGTGTGACAGGTTGTAGCTCTCTGCACGTATCCCAAGCTGTTTGAGAGTGCAGAGTTTCCTCAGGATGCAAAGGACAGGGCTCAGAGGATTCTGGATGGTTGTAGAGGGGGTAGCATCGGTATGTGTCTCAGTGTTGTCGTGGACAAACAGTTGCAGTCTAATGTTGTTGTTGTTGTTGTTGACATATATTCATTGATTCTGCACTTGTTGGGTGATCATTTAAATAATTACACTCTGAATTCAAGGATATATGTTTTATAATTCTCTTTTATGAGGTTAGGTTTTTAATACTCCTTTTCTGATTTGTAAAGAATATAGTTTCCATAGATATTGTTTTTTATTTAGCACTAAAACATTTTAATTACTGACAAAAATGCTTAACACTGATGTTAGAGTACTGGCTAATTGTGAACAACTAATTGCCTAATTCATGACTTAACATATGCTTAGACATTAAAACTAAAAGTAGACTAACCTGAGGAAGTAGATTGCTCTGGTATGGTTAAGGCATTAATGGTAGATTATGCCATTTGTTTTATTCATAATCAACCGTTTATTTTGTCATATTTACAGTTACATTGGGCTTTGTTGTGTGTGCAGGTTCTTACTCGGAGAGTGTGGGTATAGATGTGATTAGAAGAGATATAGCTGAATTTATACGGAATAGAGACGGTGGAATAGCTTGTGACTATAATAATGTATTCATGTGTAACGGAGCTAGCGATGGCATTAGGGTAAGTCGATCCATCAAATAATTGTTAAATTTTAACTCAGATTATTTGCAATACTCTCTGACCAGTATCGTGCAGTCTTCAGGTTTCTCTAAATGTGCTCTTGATTGTTTAGAAAGCCAAGATTGCATCTGATATATGGCTATCCTCTGAAATACTGTTATTTTATTATATATTTGTAATCTGTATTAGTACAACGTATGATTGAAAGAAAAACTCTCAAAAGCTGCTGTTGGACCTGAGACCTGCGCCATATTTTACAGAGTCTTCAACAATAATATCTCTTTTCTAAGAGATGACCAGTTTAGGACAATCTTGCACTCTGTCAGTGTACTGTCTAATGGCAGGTCCATTGTATGTGACACCCTCACTCTTCTCCGTTTTCCGTTTTCAAGATCTAATGTCCGGTTTAGGACATTAAAACTGAAATTCTGCAACCATATATAGTAATGTAAGTTTGCAATAATTCAGCGGAACATATCTAATTATTTATACTGCTGTTGTTTGTTTCTATGTAACAGCTATTTACATGTGGAATATTTATTTTTGGAAGTGATGCAGTAGCTATGACTTGTATTAAAATTTCTATAAAAAAGTCTAATTGAGTAGGTCCTATACTGAACCAGTTATTAATAAATGGGGATAGTATTGTTTTTACCGCCCAGTGTTTCTTGTGTTTGTCGTCGTGTGTGTGTGTGTATGTGTGCGTGTGTGTTTGTGATGTAGACTATCCTAGCCCTGCTAATGACTGGCAGAGAGTCTCCACAGGCTGGTGTCATGATACCAATACCCCAGTACCCTCTATACACTGCTACCATCGCTGAGTACAACGCTTACGCGGTAACACTAATTAATTATATAATTATTACTAGATTTTAGTAAACCATTTGCAGAGTTGTAATTGGATCATCTAAATATCTGTTGGATACAGTATGTGGTAAGTACTGAAAGCTCTCTATTAAGGGTTAATTTATGTAAGCGTAATTTTAGTTTGCCAAAGTGATATCTCTGCTGGGAGTGGTATGTATGTTCAAATAGTAACTAAATGAAAATAAAGTAGCTCTTAAATTAAAGAGCTACGTAAGTAAGTGTACATTGTCTTGAAGTATGTTCCTGAAATGTGTTGTTAACTTTTTTCTTGTAGGAACGTTTTTATGGTTGATAGTAGATGCATTGCATGGGCATTCTCAACAGAGAATATATAGCATAAGATTTGACTAGCTTTTAATAGTTGTTGACCTTTGTAAATTCCAGGCTATCTAGTTGTTAGTTCCATGTTGTTGAACCCATACTATTTAGTTGTTTGTTGTATGTTTTTGAACTCTTACTATTTAGTTGTTTGTTGCACTTAGTTGAACCCATTCTATTTAGTTGTTTGTTGCACTTAGTTGAACCCATACTATTTTGTTGTTTGTTGCACTTAGTTGAACCCATACTATTTAGTTGTTTGTTGCACTTAGTTGAACCCATACTATTTAGTTGTTTGTTGCACTTAGTTGAACCCATACTATTTAGTTGTTTGTTGCAGATTGAAGATTCCATACTACGGTTATTATCTGGTTATTTGTTGTATGTTGTAGATCCCGTACTACCTGGTTGTTGTATGTTGTAGATCCCATACTACCTGGTTGTTGTATGTTGTAGATCCCGTATTACCTGGTTGTTGTATGTTGTAGATCCCATACTACCTGGTTGTTGTACGTTGTAGATGCCGTACTACCTGGATGAGGACAACGACTGGGCTCTCAACCTGACAGAACTCAAGAGATCACTGAACTCCTCAAGGTCTCGTTGTCTACCTCGTGCTCTGGTAGTCATCAACCCAGGAAACCCAACCGGTCTGTTGATCAATCAATTAGATATGACTCATTTAACTGACCGCATTAAATCTTTTCAAAGTCGCTGAAGCCTTTGACAAAGAAAAGAGGTCTCTTGCTTATTGTTGGCTTGCTCTGCAGTAAGTTTGCCTATGCCAATAATGAAGTCATGGACTGCTCAATATATACTATATATATATATATATATATATATATATATATATATATATATATATATATATATATATTTATATATATTGTTATAAAATTGAAGGTGCATTAGTTATCTACTTATTCTGCAAGCACCACGTTGTTGAGAGTTTACCATATTGAACATACTGAAGCTCTTTCTTATTCTTCAAGAATCAGGATGTAGAGAATTTACCATATTGAACTCACTGAAGTTTGTTCTTATTCTTTAGACATAACCATGTAGAGAATTTACCATATTGAACTTACTGAAGCTCTTTCTTATTCTTCAGGCATCAGGATGTGGAGAACCTACCATATTGCTGTCTAGCACATACTGTCTAGACTACTGAGAGTGTTTGATTTATAATTTTGTTGTGCTTATATACTATACATGTTTAGGTCAAGTTTTAACTCGACAGAATATTGAGGATGTGATTAGATTCGCTAAACAAGAGAAACTTTTTCTATTGGCTGACGAGGTCTGAGTTATCACTGTCTCAGCCTTTCTTGTTCTAAATAGTTTATTCCTTTATTCTTTTGTATTTTATGCAGATTTTTAAAACCTCAGAAAGGGCATTCGGTTGGTGAGCGCCTAGGCTCCCGAAATTGCTATAAAAAATTTAGACGAATGGAAAAGTCTCAAATAGGGGATGGATTGATGATATGTTGTAGGACAGAGAGGAATTGAGACAGTCTATTCGTATCCCGACCCTAGTTAAGCTAGGACTCAAGGGAAGATGATGATGATTTTATGTAGATTTTTGGATAAATAGACTTAAATCATGTTTGACTACTTTCATCGTCATCTGGGCTTTAAAGCGTGTTCTCTAAATATAAAAAAATGTAGTTGGTAGATTTACTGACTCATCGTCATCTTCAAGTCATTTAGTCATCATTCAAGTCATAGAGCCATCTTGTTTGAAAGCTACACTGTACTCTTAATCTGTTTCTATTGCTATATTTGACTCCATAGCTTATCTAAAGTTCATGTGGATTGCTGTCATTTATGAATGATTTATGGAACGGATTTAGCTTTTATGTATGATCCTGCTCTTCCTCTGTTCTTTGGTGCCACATTAATATTCAGCGCAGACCAGTGTCTTTTATAATAATAAGTTTAGTGAGGAGTTCGAGTAATTTAATTAAATCATGATTTACTGATTGACTTGATTTGATGGAATTATTATTATTTTTTTAATATTTAAAGAATTAAAACTGGTCTTCTAAGACCAACCATTAATTTTGTCCTGACAGACTAAAAGTATTCTTAACTAAAGATAATCCAAAGATTACGTTTAGGTTGCAATTTGATTGATTGATAAGCGCTTATTTACATAGATTGATTTGTCATACAGGTGTATCAGCAGAATGTGTATGGCGAGGGGGCGCAGTTTCACTCGTTCAAGAGAGTGTTGCATGAGATGGGCTCGGAGTACTCGAGCATGGAGCTTGCCTCCTTCTTCTCCACCTCTAAGGGATACATGGGCGAGTGAGTAGCAGTATACTAATGCTCATAGTTACTAAACTCCTCATGATCAGCAGATCACTTGTACATCTGTTCTAGGTTAAACAACTGTTTAGAAATTTTGCTATTCACTAAAAAGTTGCGTGGCTATTAATCACAGTGTCAACCGCCAAAATTATAGAGTTCAACCAATGACAGCGCTGTCCTTCAGGCTGATCGACCAATCAGAATTACTTCATAAACAGGACTATAATATTATTTCTTAATCAATTATTTCTTAATCAGTTGATTAGCAAATCAGCAGTGTAAACGCCTGAAAACAGGCGCAGCTACGCATTACTTTATACAGCGATGCAAGCTTACAGAATATCAAATGGTGACTAAACAGGAGTTTACGCAAAAGTTGATGTTTAAACAGTTGATTTTCTCAGTAGTAAATACGGCCATAACTCCACCTGATTGACACAGCAATTGTTTGACTTATTCAAATGACATGTTTAGGATTACTTGTATGTTTTACTTTTAGAGATTAACATGAAGTTTTTGACATATTACTTGTTTGACATATTACATGTTTTACATATTACATGTTTGAAATACTACATGTTTGACATATTACATGTTTGAAATACTACATGTTTGACATATTACATGTTTGACATATTACATGTCTTAAATATTACATGTTTGACATATTACATGTATATGTTTTTATATATTCTGTGTACACATACACTGTAAAGACGTGTTAATGCTTGTTTATATGTATGCTGTGCAGATGTGGATACCGGGGTGGATATTGTGAAGTAATCAATCTAGATCCAGCCGTCAGACTACAGCTGCTCAAGTCTCTAACCACTAAACTCTGCTCTAACATATCTGGCCAGGTCTGTTTTCTACTAATCCATCAATAAAGCAGTCGATCATAGGATCTTACAGCGTCTTTATCTCATAAATTTCTATTATTAGGTCTGTTTTATACCAATCCATCAATAAATCAGTCGATCATAGGATCTTGCAGCGTCTTTATCTCATAAACTTTCTATTATTGTCTTGTCATCGTTCCCTATCTGATTGTGTAACAGGAATTTTATTACTTAATAAGCCAATGACCAATTAGCTGCTAGACTTTACTCGTACTCTATCTGTAGTATTTTAGCGATAAAACTAAAATTGTAAATTAAACAAAATCTATTAATTACATGTCACATAACACATGTCTGGCTCTAAAGCTGCTTAAATAGACCTAATAAACGTTTTGACATAATTAGTTTGAACTATGAGAAATTTGTTTGGTTATGCCTGTGAATTATATTTTGAGTGGAATATTGAAATCTGATAAAGTTTAATATCTAGGTCTATGGTGATAGACGAAATCTATTGATAATCGACTGATCAGATATAATACAACAAGTCTCTTATGAATTTTCATGTTTTTAAATAGAGACGTTTAATGCAAACTACATTTGAAAAATACTGCAATAAATTTATTACTATTGGTTAATGTTAACCATTATTTTGGTTAAATGTTATCCATTATTTTGAGAATGTAGTAAAGAGAGTTTGGAGGAAGAGCTGGATGTTAAGCTTGAGAGAGGTAGACCGCATCTGACGTGGAATGCTGTTATTAAGAAGGACATGAAAAATAGGAGATTGACTGATGATTAGGTGTGGGACAGAGAGGATTAGAGAAGGTCTATTCTTATCTCGACCCTGGTTAAACTGGGATTTATGGGATGATGTTGATGTTGATGATTACGATGATGATGATAACGACGACGACGACGATGATGATGATGATGACGATGATGTTGATGATAACTATGACGATGATGTTGATGATGATGATGATGATGACGAGGATGATGATGACGATGATGGTGATGATGATGATTAAATGTTAGGCAGTTGTTTAACATATTAGACGTGTTATTCTTGTTGAATACAGGCAGCCTTGGATGTGGTAGTCAATTCACCTAAACTTGGTGAATCGTCCTATGAAATGTTTGAAAAGGTGATGATCTTAATTTTATTGAATTACACATTGAAACATAATATCAGAGAAATAGAATTAGAATTATGCATAGAAATTGTGCAGTTATTACTTACTATAACCTAGAGACGTTAGAAGAAGGCGTTTAAGCTGATTAAGCTAATGTTAACGTCAAATTCCTCGCTCGAAAGCGATGCAGTGACGGCGAGCCCAGGATACGAACCCCGCACAAAGTGATCTGCGGTCGAGTACCTTACCGACATCGCCACTGGCTCCAGCCGTTTGCCGTATACTGACCAATAGTTCATTTCTTTATAAACTTCCGCTGACGTGGCGAGCCGCTGATAGATATTGGACACTAAATAAATGTAAAGTAATTGTTTGTTGATTGCTCAACTGATTACTGATTTATTTATTTACTGATTAGGTGCTTGAATGATTGATTGATTGTTTTATTGTTTTTGTTGATTGCTTGAATGATTGACTGATTGAATGGTTTACAAGCTGTTTGATTGATTGATCTATTGTGTTTGTTGATTGCTTGATTGATTGACTCTTTGATGGATTGTTGCAGGAGAAGAATCAAGTGTTGGGAGATTTGAAGCTAAAGGCTCGGATGACGACAGAGACGTTGAACTCTATAGAGGGCGTGACTTGTAATGAAGTGGCAGGAGCCATGTATGCCTTTCCTCGAATAACCATCCCACCAAAAGCTATGCAGGCTGCTCAGGTGTGTGTGTATGTGTGTGTGTATGTGTGTGTGTGTTTGTGTGTATGTGTGTGTGTGTTTGTGTGTATGTGTGCGCATGAGTGCGTATATGTAAGCATATATATATATATATATATATATATATATATATATATATATATATATATATATATATATAATACATATATATATTCATATATATGTATGTATGTATGTATATATGTATACATATATATGTATGTATGTATATACTTATGTATATACATATATTTATACATACATACATACATATATATAATATAAATGCGTATATGTATATGTATGAGTGCGTATGTGTGCATGTGTGCACTAATGTGTGTGTATGTGTATGTGTCTGTGTGAGTATGGCTGTATCTGTTCGTTTCAGTGTCGACAGGGCTTTTATGAGACCGATACATAAACCTCTATTCCCTTGAGAACTTCTTTGGACTGGTTTTACGAAATTTGTTTCGCATCATTTACTGAACCCTACATAGTGCTCTTTGTTGTCTTAGAGGACATTGACACTTTAAGTGTGTTTTGCAATGTGATAGTCACATTGACTGTGACAGTGTCACATTGACTGTGACAGTGTCACATTGACTGTGACAGTGTCACATTGACTGTGACAGTGTCACATTGACCGTGACAGTGTCACATTGACTGTGACAGTGTCACATTGACTGTGACAGTATCACTTTGGGTTTGACAGTATTTAATTAATTGATTGAACCAACAAAAGTGTCGAGTCAGAGACAGACCTTTTCAATGATTGAACAAATGATAGGCTTTATCAATGATTGAACAAATGATAGGCTTTATCAATGATTGAACAAATGATAGGCTTATCAGCGATTGAACAAGTGATAGGCTTTATCAGCGATTGAACAAGTGATAGGCTTTATCAGCGATTGAACAAATGATAGGCTATATCAATGACTGATCCAAAAATGATAGACTTTATCAATATGATGCGACATGTTGACTTTATCAATGATATGCTGTTGTAGGCTAGAGGTCAGACGAGTGATGTGTTTTTCTGCTATGAGCTGCTGGAAGAAACAGGCCTCTGTGTGGTTCCAGGAAGTGGATTCGGACAGATTGAGGGAACCCATCACTTCAGGTAAATGAATTCAAATAGTGGAACAATTGATGGATTTTTTGTGTCATGGAAGTAAGAGGCATTGTAATTCATGGTCATATTTACTCTCTCAATAGAGTATTATTATGACGTTACATTTGTAACAATTTAACTGAGCTGACACTGTGTGTATTTTGTTTCATTTAACTGAGCTGCCAGAGTGTGCATTTTGTTTCATTTAACTGAGCTGCTATTGCCTAAGTTTTGTTTCATTACAGTATTAAATGATCAAAGGTTAAATTTAGTTTACTCACATGGTAACGGTCATGGAATTTTCTTGATTATAAGATTCAGTTATGTCTTTGGGTTGAAGTAATGTAAGAACCGTTTAGAGATCAACTAGTAACTCTATAGGACATTTAGTGAATATTTTGAATATATAATTGATTAGATAACCTTAATATTTAATCGTATTTTGTTTCAAAGGACTAATAAAACACCTCCATATCAATACTGCACTCGATAAAAATTATATAGCAATATACTTTTTTATGTTTATGACGAGGTGTTTTATTCATATGCTGCATATTATGTGTATGTATATGTGTAGAATGACCATACTGCCCACTGTTGACATGTATGTATGTATAATATACGTGTAGAATGACCATACTGCCCACTGTGGACGAACTGAAACAGTTTCTTGCCAGATTTAAAGAATTCTACGTCAAGTTTGTCGAGAAATATTCATAATATTGGAACTTGAGATATTGTAATGGAGACACACAGGCGTGATATGTAGTCAGTAATTATTGTTTAGGAATGAAACATTGTGTAAGTATTTATATTTTTATATAGTTAATAACGGTTCTTTCCATTCTGTTATCCCGAATCCTGGAAATTCAGCGTTAAAACGGTGGAGAATGAAACTATACGTACTATCTTCTTAATACTGAGATGTCAGAATTGAGAGATTTTATTCAGTATTGAATGAAAATAGTGAGATCATATCAATTTAATGACTTATTCCGATCCTATTAACAAGAAGATGTGATAATCATGACGGAATTAAGTTCACATACGACTTTATTAGAAATCAAGTTCGTTTAACGGGATAATTAATAGGATAATATAATTATAATATGACAATTTTATAACAGGATAATTAATAGGATAATATAATTATAATATGACAATTTTATAACAGGATAATTAATAGGATTTAATAGTCAAATTCTTCTAGGTATATTGCTGAAGCCAACTCAGTGTGGAAACTGTGGGATTGGTGTTTGATCCCTAGTCTGAAATCCGTAGTTACTAACGATTAAGAATGCCTTGGTTGCCCTATCACCGCTTTGACTTTGCTGTGTTCTCATGCTGAGCATCTTGTGATACCTGTCGTACGGTATTGTGCATATTATTTATTGTTTGTGCGAATTTTATATCATTTTGTATGAGTGTAGGCCGTACTTTCAGAATAGATGCATTTATTGACGACAGATGTTATCCACTATTAAGTCTGTAATGAATAGGAGGAGGCATTAAGAATTAAACGTTTTATGTATAAATTCTTAATGTATCTGTCTGTATCGATGAGTTAGCAAGTTAGCAACACAAGGATTAAATGATAAACGTCACTGATTTGAATCTTGGATATTAGTCAACGTTTAAGTTGGTTAATTAAGTTGTTGGTGTGATTAAAGAAGTTTTCATTAATCAGCGGGATATCTGTGGAATTTTGTGAAACTAGCATTTTGATATTTTGCAAAACTAATTGGTTTATGATACTGTATGATATCATACTAGTCAGCTTCGAGTTAATTTATGATTTTAGTAAAGCTGTGTAGTTTCATATTGAAATTGCGAAACTTTTGTATTAGGTTATCTTCATGATATTTTATGTTATTTGTTGGAAATGTATTGTTTTATAACTTGAATTTACGAGACTTTATGAATTTTTTGTGCTTTAGGTCAATATATATGATATGGTATATGATATGATGCTGTGCTAGTTTGCGATATACTAACCAGTGATGTAAACTGCGTCACTGAAAAAATAAAACGCTTCCGTTAGTAGTTAAAACTAATGAAATTTGTTATAAAGTATATAATAGTAAAAAAGCACTAATATATAATATTGAAGGGGATTTAGCGCACTCAGTTAATTTGCGCGTCAATTGAACGAAGTAAATCCTCGTTGCACGCGGCTAGTAAATTTTGGGCGACCACTTTGGAAGACCGAGCGACTACGACTTTGAAGGTAAGTAATCCCCAGGGTGTTGGAGGTTATTCTTAAATCCGCGCCGACTGCTACTGGAGCGCCAACAAAAGGCAACGATTACTAGTAACCATGGAGAGGAATGGAGGAAATAACGAAAACTACAAAAACAGTAACTAAGAGAGAAAACTGTGTAGCACTTGCGGTATGTCATGTGTGTAACTATACGGAATATAAAGAAATAATATAACATCTAATAATAGTAACTAAGCATATACTTATACATCTGCGCGAGTGTCAGACGCGAGTACGATCTACTGCAAGAGATAGCAATTTAATACTGAGTTTAAGTGGTGACTGATAGGCCTACTGAGTGTAAAGCCGTGACAATGCAGATGGCTTTAGGCCTATGTAACTGCCTGATGTACTAACTTATAGCGAAATATGTTGTTATATAAATTATGCAAATCTGTATTTATTTCTAAACGTTTGTTAATCTCTTGTCTAGAACTGTGGTTTAGTCGTGTGGTTTGTCTACTGCACTAGTCATGACGATGTTGAATCTCAAGTCGGGTCTCATGTTTTTATCTATTGCAAATTAAATTAAACAGACATTCTTTGCATTACATAGTTTTACATACTTGTATATGTAACTGTTGGTTAATGTTAATCAAATATTCGTGAAATAATTAGTAATAGTAGTGCTAAAATCTATTTTTGAGGATTAAAGGCAGCATCAGCAACTCGTCAGCTTTAATTTGAACGTTAGCGCGACTAGTCGAGATGCTACACCTATGCAGTAAAGATTTTTATACTAGTCACACAATTTCTTAAGTTTCTAAAAAAATTTTAATTTTGTGTTTTTCTTTTACTGTTTTTGCTGTCGAAAAATGCTGGTACTTCTTGTAATACTGTAGGCTATATCTACATAATATACTTGTTATTTAGCGCTATTCACTTTGCTAACTTGTTAAGCACATTTACTATCAGCTTTTGTTTTATTTTGTAAATTTGTTAGAGTTGTGAATTTTTTCAAATATAATCCTGTCAGAGTTGCCCTGTGCTTGCCAGTATTACTTGCCGTTCATAAATCAGAGTAGGATTTGTTGATTTGTTATATTTTCCTTGGGGTCGTTGAGTGGTCGAGGATTTGGCAGACGGATCAGACATCTGGTGGGGGGGGGGGGGGGTAGGGCAATTTACATATATAAAGAAAACGGGGTGACAGGGAGGGTTACCCCCGAAGGAATTTAGTCAGGGGGTCACACATCTGCAAAGAGGGATCGAACCCCTCCCATCCACCTTAGCAAATCCAATCGTGATCATAATGTACGTAGAATAACTACCCGTGAGAGTCCACTGCAGCAAAGAACTATCTGTATGGCTGCAGTATTTGTAGATATTTTATTATAAACGTTGGTTGTAAATTTGTTGGTATAATTTCTCATTTGACAGAACGTATATGTTTACGAAGTTGATTTTTGTCCTTATACAAATATGAGTGTTATTTAACTGTTAGTCAAATCCAGTTTTTACTATTACGATGTACGCTCTCTTTCATAAACTCAAAACTTCGCTAAATTTCAGACAGTTTTCTGCTGTGGCTCTGTAGTACACCTTAAGCATGTCTTTTTAGCATGTTGTGCAATTCTTTTATTGTTCTATCACACGTAATTGCCTACTTTAGTTTCGTTGGTTTTGATAGACCAAGAAATTAAAATGTCTACATATTAATGTTTGAGATTATAAAATTGTAAGTATGTGCGTCTGTCACTGAGTTGCACTTCTTTTTCTCCATCACTCATTAGGATTATATGAAGTCGCTGACAACAGTCTCATAAAATATTGGCAACGCTTGTAGTAACTTATTTTCAATAAGTACAACAATTTAAACTTATCCTATAATATACTCTCTCTCTCTCTTTCTCTCTGTTTTAATGCACTGCTCACTGGCAGGACCATGGTATATAACGCCTCCACTCTTCTCTGTCTTCCATTTTCTCTTCATGTCCACGTAAGAGACATATGTCTATAAATCAGTTAACATGATATACCATCATTCATCGGGGATTCTACTTATGAAGAGTAAATATAATACATCATCATCATCTTCCCTTAAATCCCAGTTTAACCAGGGTCGGGATACGAATAGACTTTCTTTTATCCATTCGTTTGAGTTTTGTGGCAATTACTGGAGCCTAGGCGCTCATCAACCGAATGCCCTTTCTGACGTTGGTATGGATCTTAGTGCTTTAGTCGGCTTCTATGACACGTGCAGTCACCGGTTGGTCAAATTCTTCAAACGACCAGGACACAACACGGGGAAATAAATATAATACATCAGTTTTATAATTTTAACCGACAATTTTTACCAACAGCTTGTCGAGTATATTTCCGACATCGCCACAGGCTGGAGTCAGTGGCGATGTCAGTAAGATACTCGACCGCGGATCAGTATGTGAGGGGTTCAAAATAATCTACACTCGCTTATGCAGCCATTTCGAATCTTTTCCTTCTCTATCTTGTTTCCAATCTGCGTATCGAAAGCTTCACTCCACTGAAACTGCCTTACTCAGCATTCATAATGACCTTTGCTTAGCCTTAAACTCTCAAAGGGTATCAGCCCTTGTACTACTTGATCTTTCGGCTGCGTTCGACACCATCGATCATAACATTCTTACCAGTAGACTTAAACGTGCTTTGGTATCTCTGACTCCTCTTTCTCTCTGATCTCCTCCTATCTTTCTGGTCGCACTCAATCTGTTATTATAGACAATGAACGCTCTCCTGAACTACCTCTTCTTCGTGGTGTGTCCCAAGGATCTGTACTTGGACCTTTACTTTTTTCCCTCTACACTACCCCACTCAGTTATGTTTTAGACAATGCTTCAATAAAATTTCATTTCTATGCTGATGATACTCAGCAGTACATCTCATTTTCTAGCTCAGATTCTGACTTGAAATTGCAACACCTTTCATCTGTTCTTGACAAAGTGTATTCATGGTTTTGCAGTAATCGTCTCTCTGTCAATCCCTTTAAAACCGAATATCTTTTAATCGGCACTCCCCACCAAAGAACCAAAATTACCAATTCCTCCATCTATTTTCAAAATCTTGCTCTCACTCCTACTCCCAAGGCTAAAAACCTTGGTGTCATGTTTGATGAAAATCTCGATTTTAAATCTCATATCTCATCTGTCTGTCGTTCATCTTTCTTCCAGATTCGTCAAATCAGACAGATACGGTCATCTCTTGATAAAAATTCATCCATAATTCTTGCCAACTCAATAGTTCATTCTAAACTTGACTACTGCAATTCATTGCTATATGGTTTACCTTCTTCTTCTCTCATGCGTTTGCAACGCGTTCAAAATATTCTAGCACGTGTTATCTGTCGATCTTCGAGGCTTCAGGCCACCTCTAGTTCCTTGCTTAAAAACCTTCATTGGCTTCCTGTAATTCAAAGAATTAAGTATAAAATTGCTCGTTTAACTTTCAAAACACTCCTTTTTGGTAAACCTTCTTACCTTTCTGATCTCCTAATCCAATATCAACCTTCTCGTAAGCTTCGTTCTTCCGATACCAAACTGCTCAAAATTCCTAATATTCTCACTTCGTTAGGTAGACGTTCATTTTCTTTCTCCGCTCCTACTGTTTGGAACTCTCTGCCTCCTGATCTTCGCTCATGTTCTACTACTTCCACTTTCCGTTGTAAGTTGAAAACACATCTCTTCTCACCATTGATTTTATTTCATCTTGCCTGACTGTTTTTTTGATCACAGGACCGGCACTGTTTAGGATCTTTCATTTATCTTCAGCACGTGTTTTTTCAGATGGTTTGGGGTGAATCGATTTGTAGTGACATGTGATGGGGGGACGTCCCTGACATCATCCTTATATGAGGAAAAGGACGTTAAACCTTTATTATTATTATTATTATTCAAATCCTGGGCTCGCCCGTCACTGACGTCGCTTTCGAATAAGGAAACTGACGTTAACATTAGCTTTCCTTTTAGCTTTAATCAAAATACAAATGACATATTTATAAACAATATATATTTACTACTATGGCGAAAATTCATAACAAGTACAGTACAAGTAAAGTGACTTAATAGTCAAACATTATGAATTCATTTCAAATAGCAAATGATAAAAATTGGCCACTATATGACGTCAGTTTGCGCTAACAGGTTTTTAAAAATTAATATAATAACAATGTACATATATTAAATAACAATCTACATGTATACTGTACACATGTGTATATATTATAGTACATGACGAAGGTGCTGGTTAAAATTACACTCTCTGGATTGTGTCAGTTTAAGACATCAAACCTCAATTAAAGCACCTATGAAAGATCATCAGCACAACCTCCCTCTATACCAAGTCATATTTGAACTTTTCCTGTCTGCTCCGCTGTGTGTGCACCAGTAACACATCTCATTAAAACATTAGTAACATTTTTAAACCAATAAACTAGCTGGAGCTAAGCTTAACTGCTGTGTCTCTAACGCAATAGATTATACACATCTGCTATCAACTCAACTATCTAGCCAGTCTATACGCATAATAGTGCAATACACATTTCTTAGATAATTTTACACTTAACAGGATATGTCTTATCTTCAAAATCGGTTTCGTCTCAAGGAATTTCATTAGGATAATTACAGATGTATACATAATATAATTATATTAAGATTCCTCTTTTAAATTTCACAATTAACAAAGAGTGTAGTTACACTGCAACCTATCGAGAATTTACTATACAAAAACATTGCAGCATATATAAATAAACCAAATTTCCATCCCGCTACTACTAAGACTACTTATCTACATCTACAGAAACCCACTGACACTGCAGTGATAACACAGAGATAAGATTTAACAGTAACCATTACTTACCCTGCCTCATTAAATTGTGGATCAATAGCTAAGTTATTGTAGCACAACGACCAGCACAGCACTCAGGATCTGATCTCCACTAAATCATCATTCTCGTGATGGCAGTTGTTAATCTCAACACAAAATCTTCACTCGTTACAGATAAGTAACAGTCTTTACCCCATACAAAGCATGGTCCATACCACACACAAAGCATGGTCCATACCACACACAAAGCATGGTCCATACCACACACAAAGCATGGTCCATACCACACACAAAGCATGGTCCATACCACACACAAAGCATGGTCCACACCACACACAAAGCATGGTCCATACCACACACAAACTATGGTCCATACCACTCGCAAAGCATGGTCCATACCACTCGCAAAGCATGGTCCATACCACTCGCAAAGCATGGTCCATACCACACGCAAAGCATGGTCCATACCACTCGCAAAGCATGGTCCATACCACTCGCAAAGCATGGTCCATACCACACCCAAAGCATGGTCCATACCACACCCAAAGCATGGTCCATACCACACACAAAGCATGGTCCATACCACACCCAAAGCATGGTCCATACCACACCCAAAGCATGGTTCATACCACATCCAAAGCATGGTCCATACCACACCCAAAGCATGGTCCATACCACACTCAAAGTACTTAATCATCAACTTAACAGTCGCCCTCACATACTAATTGCTATCAACTGATGTCTGCGAGTAGAGAGGAGAGGTTTTATCATGAACTTGTATTATTATATAATTATAATTTATGATATAACATTTATACAAATATATACAAGAATCCATGGAACAAACATTAGAGACTGTATAAATAAACAAACTTCCAAACATACATACTCAAGCCAAGCTACACATAACTTTAGTACACACAAATTTCAATGCATAACATTCCTAATACTACTATTTCCATTCTTATGCTAATTAATAAAACCATCATAATTCTTTCTTTTAAATCAACACATGTTCAAAAATATCTGACACTAACTTACCGGCATCTTAGATTGAGACACAAATATATCAACACTAATATATATATACGAGCTTTTAGCTGCCATTTAAAGTATAAATTTGCTCTCTACATCTTAGGCAATATTGACAAATTTCAGTCACTCAGACCTAATCTTTCAGAAATTTCTATAGCTGAACTTGATCTATACCTCTACAGCTGTTCAGATTTACTTTCTCATATATTGTTCACAAGTGTCTACAATGCAGCACAGAAGTACGCACATCAACGCATTTCAAACAGCAAGAATACCAATTTATAGAAAAATAAAACAACCAATACTTTCTACTACTTTAAAACACTCCATTAAATACACAGAACAAAAATTTACTTAAAATTAAATTTTGGTTGCTACTTCAAGATTTGCTTGTGATAACTTAATTTCACTATGCTGCAATTATCAACATCCAGCTTTCAATCAATTCAGTTATGTTACTTGCAACAGTTAGCTCCTATCAGTTACATGGATCCACGATCAGTCTTACAGTACCTCATGTGTGTGGCTAGTACAGTAGTCGTTGTAAACACCTGACTGCACAAGTCACACACAAAACGTCTCGGAGGCTGTCGAGGCGTTGCCTTCTTTCCCTTCTCCGCATTATCTTCTTTTCCCAGGGTGTTCTGACCATCCGATTCCTTTTCCTGAGATTTTCCTGCTGCTTGTTTTCCGGCTGAAGCTTTTGCAGCTCCCTTTTTGTTTGCCGGTTCAGCATTGCTCTTACCTACCTTGGCCTTCTTATTCTTATCATTTTCTGCAACAGTTTCTGGAAGCTTTCGCTTACCTCTCAAGTTATTCTTAGAAATGATAGCGTTTGCTTTAGCAGCCATAGCCTGTTCAACTTTCTTAGCAAGGTTGCTCCTGGCAGCCAATTTCTGGTTTCTACTCCCACCTGCAGTCGTCTTAGCAGGCTGCACAGCCTGCGATGCCATCAATTTTGATTGTTTTAAGGATTCTACTATTTTTTTGTGGTCACTTCTGCTATTCAATTCTTCAAATTTAGCTTTGCTGCCATCAGGGACGTTTTTTACTTGGTTGTCTGCGGTTTTAACAGTGTTACCAATATCAACAGCTTTAGCACTGCTACCACTACTGATACTTCCTCCAGTTCCGCCAACAGCTCTCATCCATTCAATGCTACCGTGACACGCTCTAATGTGTGTCGTCAGGGCCCCGCCCGTAGGAAAGCCCTTCCTGCAAACAGGGCACTTGTGGGCCTCAGCCTGCAGTGCCCGTAACTCCTCGATATACGTGCGCACAAACGTACAGTCGGTGTGCTTGCGCTTAACGTGGCGTATCAGTGCGATATAGCCTCCATCACTTACGTCTCCGCACAAATCGCAACTTAGTTTGCCTGCTTCACTCGTGGCTCCTGACAAAACGCTAGATTTTTGAGAGTCTGACGGTACGGCCGAAGCCACTCTAGATTTTAACTCAGTAGAATTTGAGTCAGTTTCTGTCATAACTCTTGTAGAAACAGCACCGCTCTCACAAGCAGGCAGGGAATCCTGTGCAGGTCCTACGGCTTTACTAGGCACTGCTCTACTGATTGATTGTACTCTTCCACCATACACCGCTGCGGTACTTTTAACCGATTTTTGCTGAAGCGGCGGCTTAACTTCAGCCGCCTTTCTCATTGCTTCCCTAGCCTTCAGCCGCTCGGCTATGTCTCGACTGTTTGCTGCAACCGTCACTCCGTTACTCCCAGGATTGCCAGTCGAGAGAGGTTTGACTGACACATCGATCACTGTTGTCACAGTCGCATTAACTGACCCAGTCATGGTTCTAGAAGATGCGGCTGATAAATTAGCAGACATCTCTAAGTCCGTCTGAGTGTCCATGTCTCTAGTCGACTGATTTCTGTTAACATGTTTTACAATTATAACAGTTGTGCCGGAGGCTGGCATTGTTGAATCTTCATCATCACTGCTGGGAACACTATTATTAAAAGATTCAATCTGAGATTTAGTTTTAGCTGCCTCAGTATTGCCGTTAAAATCAGAATGTTCTGTTGATGATATCTCTCCGCCACTCTGCGAAGCAACTGATTCTGGCATAGTCGCAGTATCTACCACCGACGGATTTGAGTTCGGCTGTTTAGAGGCATCATTCTTATCAGTAGCAATTGCTTTAGACAATTCAGTGGCAGAATTGTCTACAGCGGCGACACTGTCGCTGGACTTGGACATCTGTAGTCCCTCGTTGCTTGCGCTGAAGTTAAGAGTTCCAGAAACAGTGTTACCACTCTGAAAATTTGAGCCCTGGTTGTCAGCACTCGCCGGATTAGGATTAGATGCGGCAGCCGTATCACCCAACACTACGACTGCAACATCGACAGAATATTTGTAAACGTCATTAAAAAATCTTGCAGCGAAATGATCATCCATGATGACATCTATTACTTTTGGCACTCCAAGTCTAAATGAATAGGAAATGTTGATCATTATCGAAATAGAAGATTAATTAGTAAATGAATTTTGCTGCAGTAGCAAGTATGTTGTACAATGAAGTTTTGAATGCTCCAAAAAATACAGAATCAAGAATTTTTACTATGATTGAAGCTGCAATAGTTAGCACTAGTTTAAATTTTACTGAATCAGTCAACTGTGGACTGGTTGCTCTGTCTCTAACCATTTCTGTAAATACAGTACAACTTCTCAGTAGACTACATAAGGTGATCGCAGAAATCAGGGAAGTTACAATAGGTAGAATCTGAAAACCAAAATTATCTCAATTTAATTTCAAATGAAATTTCAAATTTAAACTTAATTTAAAATTAAATTCATGAATTTCAACTGTTAACTCCAACTAAATTAATAACTTAATTAAATTTAATTAATTACACACTAATTCCAAACTAAAAATTTCACACAAAATTGCATATGAAATGAATTTTCAACAAAATTAAATCTCAAATTAATTTCATCACAGACATCTTTCCATGGTAGAACCCAGTCAGAAAAATCTAAATCTAGTAGCAACTAAATCTGAAAGCCATTAAAGATGTTAAAGTTTAAAGTTTATTTATTAAGCACATTGACATCGCCACTTTATTACCGACATTGCCACTGGCTGGAGCCAGTGGCGATGTCGGTAAGGTACTCAACCGCAGATCAGCTAGTAAGAGGTTCAAATTCTGGGCTCACCCGTCACTGACATTGCTTTCGAGTGAGGAAACTGACATTAACATTAGCTTTTTAGATTTAGCTTTTAAAGATTAAAGTTCACTAAAGAATAAAGTTTTGCCCAACAAAACGTTTTTGGCTACAAACTCAATAATAGCGAGGAGTACCAACCAGTGACCCTGATCTTCACTGACTCATCATCTCTCTTGTGCAGAGTCAGCTGACTGCTCGTCTGTGCCTCCTTATTCACAGACCAGAAGCTTGACTCACCGCCTGCCTTCAGCGACACACAACTCTCGATTACCTCCTTCGGCAAGATAATCTCAATATCCGATACTATCTCTGCATCAACTTCCTCCCCATCTTCCGCATCTTCAGCGTTACTTAAATCCTCGTCACATTTACTGTCTTTGTTATTTAAATCTTCCTTGAGAACTTCACTAGATACTGGCTTGTTGCTATATTCAGTGATATCAGAGCTTACTAAGTTCTCAGCTACAGCCGCCATGTGGAAAATAAAATGCTGACGCCTAAAAAGAAATAAAGTTATATATAGCAAGTTTATATCACATCTTGATTTACTATAAGCATTAAGTAAAACAAATGTATACTAGTTGAATTCAAAATTGTAGACGATCAATTTCAGAACATGCACAAATTCATTATAATCAGTCCTTATGGAGTTCTGATTCCCTAAATTATATTATCTGCATAGTGTATATTGTATAGTACAGATTCCTACTATGTACAATTAGAACAGGAGTTGGGTTAGTCTAGCATAGCACAAACAATAATAGGAGCCATACAAAATAAAATCTGAGGTAAGAATGTAGATATAGAATAACAATAACCTCAAACTGTATTATATAGCAGTATCATTGCCGGTGACCGGTCTTCATGACTGCTTTGCAGGTTCCTAGAAGGTTAAGATCAGCACAGAGCTCTTTTATGGTAGCCTCTTTCATATTGCTTGTTTCTTTATATGACTACATGTGTGTATCTGTACTAAATGTATTTGTATCTTTTCATGTCTAATCATATCTTTGACACTGACAGCCTCAATTGACAGCAAGATCCAATACAAGATTAATCTTCCATGGGCCCAAGGGGATATCCATCATTTGACTCACCTGGGCTTTAAACTCAGGCCACTTGCATACTAGGCGAACACTAACCGTTAAGCCATATCCCCTACCCAAGGAAGGGATGTTAGAAGCTAAGGACCTCAACCTGAAATTTTGGTTAAGAAGTCCTTCAAACTTCAAACATCCTACTTAAACCTTCACAAATGTTGACCTTATATTTTGAAAATGCTTGAATTTAATAAATGTTTTCAAACTTTAAATAATTTTAAACTGTTTCACAGTTTTGTGATCTTATTCATTAATAATTTAGTGTTAGTAATCACATTAAGATAAAATGTTGTTCTCTTTTATTCTGAACGCCTACTGTCAGAGATTTACTGAACTACTGTCCATATACACGATTTCAATTTATTTTAAATATACGCTAAACAACACAGGAATTACAAGTCCAATAAATAAGAAACACTTAAGTAGAATATCCAATCATGCTAATACACACATTTGATCTTAACACATTCTGTAGTTATACAGAGCTATTAAGTTCATGTTATTGGCTATTTAATTTGATAGCTTCTGTTCTAGACTATTGAATATTTTTATTTGAATAGTAATCGAGAATTAAAAAATCATCGGCACTTTAATACGTCTGTAACATCATGTGTCCAAGATTTTATTGTCTAAAGGCGTTGCCGAGGATTTCTATTCACGGGATTTAATAAAAGAAATTAGGCAAATCAATAAAATAAGAACTTTAAAACAATTGCCGATTCTTTTATATTTAAAAAATACCAAAAAACCATTAAAATACCAAAATAATTTAGTTAATCTACGTATATGTCACATATTACATATTTTGGCTAATTAGGGGAAGTAAAAAACATAATTTTAATATTTTACCGTAAATTGTCAATGTTTACAATTGCAAATCCAAACAGTAGCGTCGAGCGGAAATGAATGTAAAACCAATCAGCAATAGTCCGATCATCTGGTTAGCAATATGTGTTTAAATCATTTCAAACTAAACCTTAATTTATTTTAAAAATCCATTTTAAATATTACTCTGTCCAACCATCTCATTAAGTGATACTAATTTAAATATTTAACTGAGAAAGAGAAAATTGAGAGGCATACCATGAATTAATATTTCTTTACGTGCGTCCCTGCCATCATCCATCTCATGTGATAGCGGACGTTAAATCTTTTTATTGGTTATTTATGACAAAAAAGCTAAATTACACCATGCCACAACCTTTGGTTCTATTAGACTCTTCCGCTGAGGCCTTAAAAGTGACAGATATCTTCCCAGATGATCAGTTTGCTATCATCAGCATCATCATCATATCTTCTTCTTCCCTTGAATCCCAGTTTAACTAGGATCGGGATACGAATAGACTGTCTCAAATCCTTTCTAATATTGTAGTTCTGAGCCTCGTCCTACTATATACCCTACAGCTTTTAGAGTAAAATAAGACAGAAAAGTTAATCTTATAAATTTCATGTTCATTACACCCAGAAGCCAAAACAGTTAATTATAACGATATCATATGAGCAAAGCAAACAAGCTGATTCAGTGAAAATCACTTAGGTAACCTACTCTGTATTCTTTAATATAATACTCTGAGTTATAGTTCGAAATTAGTATAAAAGCAGTTGGCTTTATTCCCTAAATCTGCGTGGCAATAATCTTGAACTATACTAATATCGTGTGTTATACTTATTGTTGAAGTTCTGGTAAATTCTGGTACATTTACAGAGTCTCGGACACTCTTCTCGGATGATCCATAACTGCGAATCAGAGAAGTATTCACAATGAGAGTCAAATTTAACGTCAGTTTCCTGCTCGATAGCATGTCAGAGAAGGTGAGAGCATAGGATTTGAACCCTGCATTGACTGATCCGCTGTCGAACAACTTGCCAATAATCCAACGGCTTAGTCAATTCTCCTATAAACCGGTTGTATTGCAATACTAGGCCCTACAATAATATTGTTGTACTAAATGTACATGTCAATATAACATGTACGTAACTAGATTGTGGATCTATAAAGACGGTCTAAATATTGTATCCTGCACGCAAGTAGTCTAATCAAATTAGATGAAGTCTTGATTATGACATCATAAAGTTCCATGGCTAAGACCAAAATAAGGACAAGATTTGCTTTCGCACTCAGTGTTTTATTCGATCAAAAATGCCAATAAAAAAGGAAAATAGACTTATTATTACACAGGAAGTTACGAAAATATCTAAGTAAATATTTATTATTTTGCACAAAATGATTTTGAAAATACCAAATTTTGACAATTAATGTCTATACTGCAAGTACAGAACGAAGTGTTATAAGGTGATAATTATCAAAGTGATAATTCATCAAAATGGCGCTATTGTCTAGGCTAATGTATTTTAAAGCTAATTTCAGCCATCATATTGACAGCTAACCAGCTTTGAACGTCCGTTTCTATAGGCCACAGGATACAGTCAGAGAGAGTCTGAATGAGATTCATACTGATGGTCTGTAGTTTATCAGGCAAGGGTGTAATCAACTTGACCACTCAACCGGAAAGTTCCGGTAAAGGAAGGTGCAGTTTTGACATTTTCTTCTCTTAGACACTACAAACTACAAAGCAGAAAATCCCGACGCTGTTGGAAGGTTAGTCTTAAATCAGCGCCGGCTGCAATTGATGCGCAAACAAAAAAGGCAACGATTACTAATAACCATGGAGAGCAATGGAGGAAATAACGAAAACTATAAAAGAACAACTAAGAAAGGAAACTATGTAGCACGTCCGATATGTCATGTGTGTAACAACTATACGAAAAAATATTCTCAGTAAATTAAATTAGTTATCAGAGTGAAGGGGATACTAAACCAACATTGTAAAGCCTTAGTGTCACTTTTCTAATCGGTACAGTTGGCAACGTAAAGCTTCATTTTTTAAATTGTTAAGAAAATTAGTTTCAGTTTTACAATTTTAGCCCGTTCAGATATACATGTAGATCATTTTTGCACTTTTGGTCACATAACATAGCTCCAGTCAGATCGATTCTTATCTCAATACTAAAGATAATTAGCTACGTCATCATTTACATCATTAATTCAATGCGAAATCTCCCAGTATTTACTGTGCTTTCTACGATTCTTAATCCATTCATGACAGTAAAACTTTATAACGTTAATGATCAACTTTTCACGAAAACATGCCAAGAACCATTGTACGAATCAGCTGCTACGAACTGTAACACAAACTTCTATCATAAAATGAAGCTTATAAAGCATCTTAGTATAGCATGTTACACAGAAGATATGATTTTAAAAACTACTGTCGGCTGCTTTAAATATCAACCAATTCAGCAAAATAACAATCTCAGTACAGCAAACAAGTATCAATCCATTCATGTTTAGTGCATGTTTTAATATACGTGCACACTGTGAACAAACCCCTTGACAATCCAGTACGTGGCATGCTCGTACAAAACTCATGTACACGTCACTGCACGACTAACATTGTGCAATGCATAGTACATGATTACAATACTTGTTATCACAACTGGTAAAGCTAAGGTTAACGTCAGTTTCCTCACTCGAAAGCGATGTCTGTGACGGAGAGCCCAGGATTTGAACCCCGTACATACTGATCAGCGGTCGAGTGCCTTACCGACTACGCCACTGGCTCCATCCAGTGCGAACTGTTCTGAATGCAGTACCAGATTCTTCAGAGAAATTCATATGACATCTTTAACATTTTTAAACAAAAGTGAACAGATATTAATAATAATAATATGGAGTATTTAACTACACAGTACAAATGGCATATCACTGCTACGGGGGACTAAAATCCACCGGCAGCGTCGCTGTAGAAGTTTGGTTTATCAGGCAGCGAGCAGCCGAGACGCTGAATGATGTAGTTAGCTGCGTAGTTAGCAGACCTCAGGCAGTCTTCAATAGAACCGCCCTGAACCAGTTGAGCAAGAAAACCTTAAAAAATACAAAAATTTCACATTTGTAACCTTTCTTGAACCAGTTGAAAAAAAATCTTCAAATAAGCACTAGATCAACAGATCTGGTTCTCTAACTGGTTTTCTAAACCAGCTGAATAAGAACTAAGAGAAGCACAAAATTTCAAAATCAACTATCAAATCAACAATTTAAAATGTTTCTGAACTGTTTTCACAAGGATACCATACATCATCCTAACCATCTTCCCTTTAATATCAGTCTAGCTAGGGTCGGGATTTCCATTTGTTTTAGAAAATTTAGTCGCAATTCCTGGAGCCTAGGCGCTCACCAACCGAATGCCCTTTCCTACCTTGGTTTGGATCTTGGTGCTTTGTCGTCTTTTACGACACGTGCGGTACAAGACCATTTTCTGTATAACCAGTCCAGTGAATGTCGTAGATTTTACTCTCACATCAGCGCGGCTGGGAATCACTAATCAAGATAAGCAACATTTTAGCTAATAAATTAATGAGCTTACATAAGGAAAGGAAAGCATAACGAAAGTAAGGAAAGCTGAGGAAGGCACAGGGGGCCCACCTCGTCATAAGCAGAATCCCCAAAGAATAACGATATATCAAGAGGAATGTTATAGATGATTTAAAGGTCCACTTGAATGTGGACATGAAGAGGAAAATGGAAGATAGAGAATAATTGAGGCATTATATATCATGGACGTGCCAGGAGAAAGTGCACTAAGAGAGAGAGAGAGAGAGAGAGAGAGAGAGAGGAGACATAAGGAAAATAGATTCTGCATTGACGCATGACAAAAAGAATGACAGGAAGAAATGTGTTTCAAACCTCCTACAAAAGCATCTCCAGCACCATTTGTGTCCACGATATCCTTGGGGTCAATGGGTATGACAGGAAACAGCATCGTCTGTCCCTCTATATAGAAAACAATATTACCAGTACACGCAATGAACATATTCATACACATTAGATAATATTACGAATAGCAATTATGATATAATGTAGTATATAAACCATAAAAATTGTTTAATTACATCTAATATACATCATTGTCTATTTACATCATTGTTCTATTACATCAAATACATGACATGATACAAATAATATAATATTATAATAATGTTACAAATACAATAAAAATAGAATACAAATAACACAATATCAATAGTCCTGTCCCGGTTGAATGGTCGAGTTAGTAGCACGCTCGCCTGATATATAACGAAGTAGCCACAGGTTTAAATCCAAGTCAGGTTCATGAGTGTCCCTCCAGTATGAAAACGGAAATAAAGTATCTAAATAAATTAATAACAAATAAACTAAGATTAAGACTTGCAATAATATGCAGATGAAACCACTCCATCACTAACCCTTTACAATAATCGTTGGCTCCGCCCCCTGAGTTATGACAACTATTCTACCGCGCTTGCCGTTCTCTTTAGGAAATCTTGCAATCCTCAGAGCGATCTGCTCCACATCGGTCAGCTAACAACAACAACAACAAGTAGAGTGCTACATTCGCTCAAGACAACATCGCGCCTTCTGACATAAAACCTATCTGTGCGAAATATAACAAGTTTCTACGTTTAATGATGAAAAGCCAATATTCAAAAAATATTTCAATATGGTAAACAATTAGAATACTTTAATAAACTTTATAAGTAAACTTAAATATTCTATATCACATAACATAGAAATTAATTTTTAAAAATGTATGATATATCTCAAGACTATTACACATATACTACATTAGATTTTGGTATAGTCATCAAAATTGTCATATAAGGTGGCGTAATTCAATGTCGTCATCTTCTAGTATTGGTAATGGCACACGGCACGGAAGTGTTCTCTCTCCATATTTATTTTCTAGATACATTAGAGATCTGTTAGGTTTAGTTGTTGAATCTGGTATTGGTTGTAGAATTGGCAGGCAGATTATCAATATTCTTGCATATGCCGATGATGTTGTCCTTATTACACCTTCATGGAGAGCTATGCAACTTTTAATTAACACTCTGTGCTCTAGTGCTTTGGATATTAATGTCTTGCACTATTTCTAAAACTGTTGCTATGATGTTTGAACCTAGCGAGAGAAGATGGGCCTTAGACTATATCTTCCCTAATTTTAAACTAGGTAAGGACGACATTAAATATTTAGGTCATTTGATTGATAATCATTTATGTGACGATAATGACATTAATCGTGAAATAAGTAGTACCTTTGTCCGCACTGACACGCTTTTAAGACGATTTTTTAATTGCTCCCGTACAGTTATAATTATTCTGTTTAAAACGTACTGTTTATGTTTTTACGATATTGCACTCTGGTCCAAGTTTAAAGCGTCTTCTTTAAATAAATTTCGTTCATGTTACAATAGATGTGTCAAACGGTTCTTTGGTTTCAAAAGGCAGGATAGTTTATCCACCATGTTGCAGTTATGTAACATTCCTAGTTTTGATACGATTATATAAAACTCTAAATGTGTGTATAATCAGTGTGTTAGTTAGTGTGAAAGTGCACTAATTAATTGTTTTAGGTTGTGATTTTTCCATTTTAGAACTATAATATCTGATTTTACGAGTGTTTACATGATTTTATGGGTGTGCTGTGTTGTGTGTCTTGTGTGCTTTGTGTGGGCCTTGCTGCCTGATTTCTAATTCAAAATAATAATAAAATAACGTCCTAGTTAATCTTTTTGTCTTAGCTATTGTCAGACGGGTCAAATGAATTTCATAGATGTTTCAAAATTTCCAAATATAATGAAAATAATCACATTTGTATCAAACCTTACGGATTTAACCTCGACAGACACTGTAAATAATTGATAGGCAAAATATGACAAATTTTGAATTATCTTTATGAAATGAATTTGCCCAGCTTTCATTCTACTAAATTCGTGCATCAACAAGATTTTACTTACCCCGAGACCGAACGATTCAGAAAAAGCCGCAGCTTCCTAAAAAACAATAAACAGTATTCAAACATTATATAAAAACAATAACACTGAAGCCTCTTTTACATTCAGCATTTGAAGTTAAAAATATTTCTAGTGTCTTCTTTAGCGATCCTAGGAGGGGTTACAACCGATCATCTCCAGAAAGACTTTAGTTAGAGGAGTCACACATCAGTCTAGGGGGTCGGCCCCCTGACCCCCCAGCAATCCAACCCTGATCTTACGTAACGTTAAAATTTACTATTCTAGAATATAGATCCATATAAGTCTGTAAGAAATCAATAGATTGATTTCAAAGAATTAGGTCTAGAGCCAACATCACACAAAAAGCTTCGTATAACCTTTTAATTTAAATTTAGCTTATCAGCTTTACATTTTAATTAAAAATTTTTGTTCACATTGATCGTCCCGTTTACATGGTATCACTGCTTGTAGTATCAAAATATGGTATCAATACCATATGTATACTAATACTGACTTGATACTATTTCCTACTCTTGCCATCAAACTAAACAAGCAGTAGAGGAATTACTCATCAAATATAACACTAAACATGGACATTTTAATCACCTTAACTACAGAATTTTAACAGAATTGTAACACCATTTTCTTGATCTATATAAATATAATATAAATATAATATATAATATATAATATATATATTATAAGATTATAATAGATATAATCTATAATATAATCTATATAAATTCCTACAACTCACCCCCTCATTGCCGAACAGAATGTCTACATATGGAAGGAGCTTCGACATGGGCTCTTTGAATATAGAACAGAGGAACGGAGCGGACAGGTTCATGCTGAACATCTTATCGGAGGCAGCTGCGTACTGAGCTACCATGAGCATGGCGTCCGGACAAACCGTCAGCGGAAATCCCTGATTCATATAGAAAATAAACAGTCAATCAACCAATTGTGAGGTTTAAATAATGTCTAAGGTTCACTCTAGATATCTGATGTATAGTAATGAACTGAGTAGCTACCAGAGAATCCCTGGTACATACAGAAAGAAACAAATAGTCAATCAACCAATTGTGAGGGAATCCCTGGTTCATACAGAAAGAAACAAATAGTCAATCAACCAGTTGAGGGGTTTAAATGTCTATGGTTCACCCTAGATATCTGATGTAGCAGTGAACTGAGCAGCTATGACCATAGAATCTACAAATACTGTCAACAAGAAATCCTAAATAAATTAAAGAAAAGAAAATATTAAATATATAGATACCATTACAATATCTATAATTAATATAAGTAATTTATATCACAATTAAATATAAAAAATTAGATAGATAATAGAAAAGATTAGTTATTAATATGCAATATCATAACATTATAGCAGTATAGCATAAGCCGTGGACAATAGAGACGTACGGCTACGTAGAAGTAGAGAGCCTTCTCGACAAGAGCCCAGTTGCTCGGTACCTCCAGGTGAGACTTGTTGAACTTGTTAGCGGCCGCTAGGTACGCCACCAGCGATCTACAACAACAACAAATCATAGAAATATTTAAAATACTACCAGCCATCAGGTAAGCCACCACAGATCCACAACAACAACATTCATTGAAATATTTACAATGTTACAAGCCGCTAGATATGCCACCTATCACCTATATCATATCTAGCATATCTAGATATGCTAGATATGATATACACAACAACACAATAATACAGCTAGCTCGCAGATAAATGAAATAGTATACAGAAACTCAGCAATAAGTAATAAGTCCTGTGAATGTCCCAGATTTTACACTCAGATCAGCGTGGCCGGGATTCGAAGTTCGAACCCACGAGGGTTTAATTCACCTCAGGATCTGTCATTTAAAATACTACTATTGTTAACATAAACTATATAGTTCACGATTTTTCTCAAACTTTCATGGGAGTTATGAATGCTAAAATCAGAACTAGTTATTTCGCTTCGATTTTTAAATGTATCACAATTAGTAACTGCAGTGAAATTCACACTATCGTCATGCTTTTCTAAAATCACCTGTGAAATGATACCACTTTAAATTAAATGTTTACTGAGTTCATTTTGTTCAACTTGTTTTAGTAATATTTAGAACAATTAAACTTCTAAATTGAACACAACTTATAAGCAAGATAATAATTTTAAATTACAAGAAACACGAGAAAAAGGTAAAACCTACGTACAACATTTTGTATTATTTCGTATTTATTAACAGCATTGGCGAAGGGATATATTTGTAAATTTAAAAAAATCTTTATCTTCACACTACTAATTACTAAATTCTCAAGAAGAACGTAACCAATTTTTTAGAACTATAACAAAATATAAAATAAAAGAGTATTAATTATATTTTAAAATGTTAAGTTCGACCCAAGACTGACAAAAAAAGTCCACAAGAAGAGTAGAGGGCAAAATATCATGCACAAGCAATCTCACAAAGTTACTTAATCTCATGCTTTGAGCAGTCAAGTAGCGCAATATATATTATATAGGCCGCCTAATTCAAATTCCTTAAATTTAAAGCAGATCCAAGCCTATTAAGGAACTTAATTTCTGCATAAATTTTCTTTTAAATTAATTGTAAAACGTTTCTCAGTGTGCAGGGCTCTAGCCACACTATATTCAATTTATGTGCAGTGTTGTAACTGTATATTATTGTAGCAAATAGATAATTTAAGGTTAGAATGACGGCTTTCCATATAAAATGAACATCATTCCACAAAAACTTAAAATTCCTCATTTACTAAAATGCCGTTACTTTTGAAAGATATTTTCTTATTTTATATTGCTGTCGACATCATGCTGGTGTTTTATTCAGAACCAAAATGACAGCTTTCCACTTTATAGTATCCAAGTCCTATTAAGGCTTGTATAGATTAAGATTACAGATTAAGATTATAGATTACAATCTAAAATTAAAATCATAGATTACGAGAAGAAAGTAAAAACCAAGAGTGACAATAACTTTCCCAACCAGAATAGAACATGACATTTAAAAATATTGCAATACTAAACACAGAATAGAGAAGCCTTCAAGGGTAACAAATTTCTCCCAAAACAGTAAGTAAGCAATTTTTGCACAAGCAAAAACCAAACAATCAGTGAAATTGTAAATTCTGAGCATATAATACACAAAACACCGAAAGCACAGACGGCATTAACACAGGAGTTAGCAGCACAGCAGAACTTCACTGAGTACCTATGAGACTTGGTAGAGGAGATAGCATTTGCTCCTGGGGGTTTCCTGCAGGAGTGAAAATCAGAGAATAGCATAACAACACTTTTTACAACTTTAGCCTAACGACTTAAAACTATACTTTACATTAGCTATACAAATTATTTTTCACGTTTACTAAAGTTTAAATTTTATTTTTAACACCCAGCTAGTGCACTAAATAACACAGGTTGTCATGTGAAATTGTGCACATCGAAGAGACTTCAGTTCTGCCATAAACGTCGGAAAATCAACTATAAAAATAGCATCAAATTGTTACCATACGAGACTGAACCATTAAAAAATGCGGCAATAAAATATCCGAAGCCGAAACTGAGTCTAAAGCTAATATCCCTTCAGTATATACCTGTTAGTTCCAGTCACGCAGACGGCGCAGGTTCCGGTGGGTTCAGTGTCAGAGTACATGTAGGACGCATTCACTCCAGCGTCTCTTACTTTACTCTCCAGTATCTCTCCAAACTTGTCCTTACTGATGCAGCCAACAAAAGATGTCGCCTTAGGCACTCCTATCAACCACTACAGCAATATATAGCAACCTTTAATACTAGAAATAATATAAATTAATTATAAGTTAATTACTTTAATACTAGAGATTAAATACTGAGTAAGGTGCCAGTAGAGTTGCTAGGACATTATGCAATATTAGTATGTTAGAACATTGTCAGGACATTAATACTGAAACCTTCTTAACTAGTCACAAAGAAGAGAATTTACAGAGAATTAATTTTGAGCATACGTCGAAGATTCATGGAAACAATATTTCAAAGACAAAAGTGTTTTCTTTAACATTAATTCCTAATAAACTTTGTAAGCATTTTCCATAGCTTTTACTTTTGTAACACTCGCATTAATACTGAAAAAATAAATATATAGAGAATTTTAAAATGTACTAATTTTTTAGTTTCACTACTTTTGGTAGTAGTTAAACGATATCACTGATTTAAAGCTCCAGCAATATTATAGATATCAGTACTGGAACAACTTATGACTTCTTTGACAAAAAATAATCAAAAACTACGTAACTGGCTCAGCATAAGTTATGCATTTGCACTCTCCCTAGACAAGATTTCTTTTTACTAGAATATATGAAGCAAACATTTCTGCAAGATTGCTAATATTAATTTTGCCCAATTTATATTGAAAATTCTATAGATGTATCTAACTATCTTAAAGTCTGACCATGTGTTGATCTATTACAAACAAATTATATAACATAAAGCAGAAAATATGGTTAAATATAATAAAAAGCGGAAGACAGAGAAGAGTGGAGGCGTCATATACAATGGACCTGCCAGTAGGCAGTGCACTAAAAGAGAGAGAGATAATATAAAGTCCCTACCTGAGCTATTCGAATGGTGTTCTGTGTGGCACCACCTGGCACGTATTCCACCTCAAACTTTTCTATCATCTCAGTAAATCTATCACACAACGAAATCATCATGTCGATGATAATTATCATCATGTCGATGATAATTATCATCATGTCGATGATAATTATCATCATGTCGATGATAATTATCATCATGTCGATGATAATTATCATCATGTCGATGATAATTATCATCATGTCGATGATAATTATCATTGACGTTATAATATAACTCTTCAATGATCTAAGAAATGGACCCATCAATAACTGTACTAATTGGTAGCCAGCGATGAAGGTAAAATTATTGTCATTGGCAGTAGAATGATTTAGGTAAGTTTTCCTAGAATATTATCAGACAAAGAGTTTGAAATCTGTCAGAAGGCCTCTGAAATTACACTATAGGATTAGTATAGAAATATATGCTAACATTAAACACTGCTTCAATTGAAAATGACAATATATTTAATGATTTTTATGTTATACCTACAAATTCCTCAATATTTCATACAGTTAAAAGGATAGATTGAAACAACACTGAATAGTCACTACGTTAATAATTGACATTTCATTGACAAATTTGCACTGCATATTGTCATGGCATATACTTATGGTTTTTTAAAGCACTTGTAAGCTGATTAATTATTTGTAGAAAATCAAATATATACCTTACCTTTCTTATGGTATATTTTCAGCAAAAAAAGTAGCAAGATATTGAATAGAAAATGTAAAAAGAAACTAACAAATTACAACCTTCAGTATTCATCTCCTAGTCATGATTATACATAGAAGAAAAAGCCTTAACTGGTAACAAATTTCATCAAAATCTAGCGTATTTGATATTGACCTGAACATTGTTACATTGGAACTAATAACTAAATCAATTATAAGTCTATGCAATTATGTACAAAACTGAGTCGGTAGAATATGAAAGTATTCAACTAGCATATTTATTTCTCTCTCTCATAGTGCACTGCCCACTGGCAGGTCCATGGTATATAACACCTCCAGGCCCTCCAATCTTCTCAGTCTTCCGTTTTTTTACTTCATGTCCATATATCAATGGGACTTTAAATCATCCAGCAATGCTCATTCTTGTTATTATATACCATATAACAACAAGAATGTTAGTATATGTTGGTATATATGACATCCCTGACATCATCCTTATATGAGGAAACAGACGTTAAACCTTTATTATCATTATTATTACTATTACTATTATTATTATTATTATCATTATATAACATATTTACAATTAACCATATACTTTAATTTGCTGATTCATAAGAATTTAGTAGGCCAACCAGTAGTACTAGTAATACTAGTAGTACTAGTAATACTAGTAGTACTATTTAGTTTAACAAGTAAATAAACACAATTCTTACAGTTCTTTATGACTGTCATCTGCCAGTATTGCATCATTAGACTTCAACTTGTACCTGCAATAAAACAAAGTTTCTTAAAAACATTATTCTGTTAATATACTGTATAAAATGCACATGTATATGCAAAGTTTACCTCTATTCATATGGGGTATAGTTAAACGGATTTTAACATACATTTATAAAGTCTACTGTTACCCTCAGTAATAAGTACTCATCAATTAATAACTTGTTTGCTTAACTAATGCATAAACTTATCAAACAGTAGGTAGAGTGATAACTTGCAAAATCAGATTTCGATAAAACAAGATCAGGATTGGGAGAAGTGATTATAAATATATCAGAATATACAATTTATCTACCAGTACCATGTACAATGCATATTAATTGTGCCGTTGAATATGCAGCTTTAAATTTGAAAAATAAGAGCCATTACTAATAAATGCATCATATTAGAGTAAAATATAAATATTAGTCATTATAAGTTACCTTAAACATAACATTATAGTCAGGAATGAAATACGTGCTTGTTTAAGACAAGCACGTAATTGCTTCCTAAAGTAAAGCAGTAAATCTTGAGCAGTTCTTTAAGTAAAGCAAATAAATTAAATCACAATCATCTTACTTGGCCAGAAATTCTGCATTGACTTCGGCAGATATGTCCAACAGTGGGTTACCAATAGCAAATAGGATTCCCTCTCTACAACAAATGCAAAGCCGTTCATTAATATTCAAAACATAAACTTTGTCATTTGTTGATGACAAATTAGATGATCCCTGAAAACAAGAAATCTGTATAAATTCCTGTCAATCAACTCTAGGCCCCTTATTTCTCTCTACCTCCTAGTCTCTCCCTATTTCTCCCTCTCTCTTATATTTTCTAATGTATAAAATTTATATATATTTTTTTGTATAGGTTTTTTACATATATATATATTATATATATATATATATATATATATATATATATATATATATATATATATATATATATATATAATAAATACATATTATTTTTTGTATCTATATTTACAGACAGCTCTAGGGTCCTCAATAGGTCAAACAGAGTGTTGTCACATGAATTAAGTGCATGGGGAAGCTCTCTTTTCTTTTAAAACAAGTTTAATACAAGTTATTAAATATTCTTACAAAGTTACAAGTTTCATGTTTTTCAAGTTTTTCAAGTTAAAATCAAGTAATAATCTCAAAACATTTTCACCATTGCTGACTTCCACTAATGACTTAAAAAATTAGTCTTAATCTGGTTTGATCCAGTCTTAAACTGCCCAGATTAAAACATGCCCCAATGGAGACTTTAAATTCAAAACAAGATACAGTTCACACTAAACAAACTTAGCCTGTGAGTGTTGTGTACTTTAAACCTAGTGAGTTGCATGGCAAAATTTTCAAACCCTTCAGATACATGCAAACATACAAGCAGCCTGTGCAAGTATAACTATGGTGCTAAAATTACAGTGTAACTTAAATCAAGTCTTACTGCAGTTGTCTGTAAAGTTCCAAAACACCAAAACCAGCCAGTTGAGAAACCTTCATAATTTAAACTAACAGGCCACAGAGATCAGAAATACATACAGCAACCAAAGGTCAGATTTTGTGTATATAAACTAGAGTATATAGGTCTATTTTCGCAGCAAAAGATAGTTACATTTCAAAAGATTATCGGCAAAATTGCATTATTTGAGCCTTATTTGCTAGTTTCATTAGTGGAGTCAAATACTAATAAAACTAGCAAGCTTGCACCCAATTTCTGCAAATATAATTTAGACATATTATATCTCTAAAGATGTTGATTCATTGAAAATTGAAGTCTATAAATATTATATTACACCTTGCTAAAACAAGAAGCATAGCATACATAGAACCATCACGTATGCCCATAATTTCCCAAAGTTTTGGTCTTTTCAGTATCCTAAATTATGCCTTATTTACAAAAAAGGTGTATATATCCGATAATAATCGTATGCATATGTCTTACCAGAGTCGCATTAGTCAGCTCTTTGTAAGCAAGTACAGCTTTTACTTGACTATTGCTAACATTTCCAGACCTAGCATAATTACTATATTTAGTCCAAAGCTTCTATAGATAAGCCTTAAATATCTACATGACTTAAAATTATAATTAGGATTGCCAGAAGATAAGCATTACATGAAATCAAATTTTTTAAACTATTACTTATTTACACAGATATGTCAAAGAATCTTAGTTTGTACACACCATTGTGTTCTAACTAACAGAAAACTGTGGAGGTAATAAAGAGAGCACCAAATCAATTCAGAATAATTTGATTTAATTTAGGTTATGCAAAATATCACATTTTAGTTCAGATTACATAAAGATCATTAAAATAAATGTACATTATAAATTGATTTAAACTTTGTCACAAAAATTTTATCCAGTTGCGTCCAGGACACTGAAAAATTGACCATCCGTTAACTGCACGTGCTGCAAGACGAGATTAACCAAGAACGGAGAAAGGCAACGAAAAATCACCTCAGAAACCATATTTTCCCAAGCCATAGACTACATAAATATGATTTTTCCAAGCCGTGGGCTACTTAAAGTATATCTATGATAATTATATTATATATACTATGATATCTACTTTTATAATTAATAATTTAATACAGAAATTAATTATACATTCAAAGGCTAATTAATATGATGATGTTACTCTAAATGAAAACAAATAACCAATAAGAATAACCACTAATAATAATAACAATGAACCACTAATGAATAAAATATCAGTCAATTATGATATCAATCAATATAAACAAATATTTAAATGTAACATATAACAATTAGCAACTCACACATGTCCACCCATGACGTGGTCCTCGCCCCCCACACTTTCGTGTCGCCTACGGTCAGACCCCCCACTCTGATGCCTTCCTGAACCCCCAGATGTGTGTCTACCGGCAGACATAATCCTCGCCTAAATTTATTCCTCTAAATTTTCTGATAATAATGCAAAGCTGTAAGAAATTCATAAAATTTGCAAAATATATTAACTAGAATCCATTAGCAACATAAGATGTGAAATATTTTCAAGATTGCACCTACTTAAAGCTTATTACACATTAAATTCACACAGATAAAGGAAATTTAAATACCTGTTATTGATTTTGCACTTCATAAACTCTCATAAAGATTTGTTATGATAAATTAGGACTACACTCCCAGTACTTAAAAGTTTGCCTATAAACTATTTTAGCACTTCACTCATACCACAATGCGACTAGGTTAGGACTGAGAACACGTTTATTGCATGCCCCTGTATTTATAGCCCAGATCATCAGCAGTCAAAGACCACACAAGCAATGGAAATTACTTAAATACATGATTGTATAGACTATGAGTATACAATTCTATTTTGATACTAAAGATCTAAAAGATTTTTCAACAAAATGACTATTATAAGAATTTCTAATCCTTTACGAGCACGTTCTTTATATTTTAAAACTCTTTTTAAGATTGATTTTACTATTCTACAGTGCTAGAGGCCTACAGCTACTGGTACAGATAGTACAGTTTTGACATATTTAGGTTTATAAAAAGTGACAGTGATTTTAATATTGAGACCAAAAATACTCCTGATTATAGTCGAGGAATCCTATTGTTTCAATCATCTGAAATATGGGTACTAAACAAAAAATATCAATCAAAATCTCTAAAGAGGACCACATTTCAAGCACATTGAAGCTTAACTTGAGGCTTAACTCAAACTTTTCTGATCTATTTATTGAGAGCATAAGTTGTGACTAACAGTACAACAAGAAATATGCTTATATTTTGGAGATGATACGGAATTATTGTTAAAATATTAAAAAAACTATAGAAGAGCACTTTAAAGAAATTAAATGAAAAACATTTAAGTTTTTATGGAAACGTGGTTGTAAACAATAACAAACAGTGCTGCCGAGACAACACAAACAATCTGAGAGTGTTACCGTCGTCCATGGTGATCATGGGTAAAATGGTTAACCAAATGTTGGTTAACCACACATGAAAGTAAAAGAATCAACCGGGATGATATGACTCTCAAGTTTAATATCGCACGTTAAACAACTAAATTTAAGCAAAATTTAAATTTAAACAGCAAGCTAAATTAAGACTTAATTAAGGCTAAATTAAATCTAAATTAATTATCCGTTTACATGGAGAACCTGTGAAAACTTAAATCGTTCGAATATGATTTTTTCATTTTTAAAGCAGTTCTGTAATATCACTTACTTAAACCGTAAGTCTGCAGTTTAGACCATTTTCCTTATGTCTGTCAGTTCACTCCTTAGATTAAGAATTTTGTTCTCCCTTTGATCAGGCATGGCCTGGCAATTAAGAATCGATCCTTGAAAGTAAAATCTCGGACATCATAGGAAGGTGGCCTACTGGACTGACAGTTGATATACGGAAAAGGAAATAAATTGCCTAACGGTTTAAACATGTGGCATTAAACGTGACAGTAATATTAACATACATGCAGTTGATATCTCACTTTAACGCGCGTTATTAAGGGCCTATTTATTAATTAAACCTATCCACGTTTGGAACTTTAATTGACTGTTCAATTAACTTTGACTATTAATTAGCCTAATTGGTCAAATACGTCCGGCGATAAGCGTATTTACAGAGATTACAGACTAGTAGATCGATACTCTCCTCTTAATATCTGAAAATTCTACACAAAGTGAGTAAGGCCTAATGCAATGGCAATGAACTGTAATGCAGCAGACCCGGTGCCAAGGGAAGGGAGGGGCAGATAGGACTGGTCCGGCAGTTTGAATATCAATAGTTTCATAGACGGTTAGCTTTTCTCTACGATCTCTCCTAGCTATCCAGTCATGAACCTCTTTATATCTAGCATGCCTGGTGCTATATTAGTATAGTATAGTTAGACCTACTATCTAGAAGTAAGGCCTTGACCCAATGTACTTGAACTGAGACCAACACGTAATCCTCCATACAACTAGTACCCTTCTTTGGACTGAATTCCCGGATTTTGGTTCGCACCGTTTTGGACCCACGCTCTGCTCATCGGTTGAATTTGGTTTCATAGTGTACTCAATGTCGTCGTGGACAACAATATCACTCAAATTCTGTTGTTGTTTTAAATGTTCTAGTTCTAATTGTACCGTTTAATATTAATATTAATTAATATTAAAGTTATATTGTAATATTAATTAATATTAAAATATTCAAAGTATTAATTAATATTACTAGTTCGAGCTTGAATAGCAAGGATAGCCTGCTTAGGCCTATAGATGCTATATATAGCTGACATAAGTTTCTAGTAGAAAACACATTAGTGTTCTGCAACTTGATTTAATGTGGTCGGGTTGTGATAAACGACGCTTTTCTGCATATGTTAAGAATTATATACACACAGCGAGAATTAAAAAGTTGATCAGTCCGTGAATTATGGCAAAAGTTACATGAATTATAAATTCGCATAAGATCAACAAAGTAGGCTAGTACTTCAAGTTGTAACAACAATACTGCAACAAGTGGCGAAGTCGGTAAGATATTCGACCGCGGATCAGTATGTGTGAGTTCAAATCCTGGGCTCGCCCGTCACTGACATCGCTTTCGAGTGAGGAAACTGACGTTAACCTTAGCTTTACCAGCTTTTGTTTCACAAAATATTACATTTATATTTCCTGCCGTACCGTTCCACGTACTTAATAATTATTTTGAAATGCTTGTAATTGATTGGCACAGTTCACATTAAACTTTGCCGTAATACTACATTTTCTTACTCTACATGTAGAGCATTATAGAAAGTACTCTACCAATGGGCTACGTACTACAGATTAGTAGGAGGAGGTTCAAATCCAGTGCTTTTCCCGCCAATGACATGCTTTGAAAACAGGAAAGAGTAGCCTAATCTGAACTTTTTATCGTACTGCAAATGCAAACATACATTAAAGAAAATTAAATAGCCACATAGATATAAAGCAGTCTCGAAGCCCAGTTCCATAGGTCATGATGCTTTTCTAAGCTGGTCCAAGTTTTGCCTGAACGACTGATTTATTTTTTCTAAGTAAGGTCAATTGATTGATTGATTGTCATATGACAATCTAAACTGACTATATGATACCAAATCTGGTAAAGCACATAATCTACTAAGTAGGCAACGAAATAGTAACAAGTTCAGCTAGTTTCGTCGATTACTAAAAGTGGTAAGTGATCGTCCATGATTACATCATGCGTTTTTATTTACTCCAATTTACCGTTCCTGTGATTATTCGAGGTATTGTAAAGAGAGGGTGAGAGAGGAGTAGAGAGAAAGATATAGAGAGAGATATAGAGATAGTTAGGTGGATAGTGATAGAGATAGAGAGATTGATATAGTAATAGTGTGAGTGAATAGAGAGAGAGAGAGAGAGAGAGAGAGAGAGAGAGAGAGTGAAAGAGAGAAAGAGTGAAAAAGAAAGAGAGTGATGTAGATGGAGAGATGGAGAGATAGAGAGAGAGAGAGAGAGAGAGAGAATGATAGAGAGAGAGAGAGAGAGAGACAGAGAGAGATAGAGAGAGAGAGAGAGATAGAGATAGAGAGAGAGTTAATGATAGAGAGAGTGAGAGAGATAGTGATACAGTGAGAGATACGCTAATTAAATCCATAAAACATAGAAATAAAACATAAACACTGCTCAACTCAAACGTTTTAATTCATTGCTGACAGAGAATAGAGACTATAAGCTAAGCGGATCAATCCAGACCAAGGACTGAGTATCCTTCACTCCGCTCCACACACAGCTTATCCTCTTCCGGGATCCATCCACCACCAGGATCGAGTCCCTATGGGGCAGCAACACATGACGACCAAACCTTCCACTACCCACTAGGCCAGGGGTTCGAGAACTGTGGGGCGGGGTCCCTTCGGCAACGTGTGGAATTTCTTCACCCAAGCCTACGGGTAAAATAAAACTTTTAAAAATGTTGTAGACTTAATTTGCTCAATTACTGAAACTGATTTTTCCTAAGATATTAAATTTTAATAATAAAATATATATTCATGATTATATAGAATAAGGCAATCTCATTCAGGAGAATAATCGAGAAACTCTTGCCAGACTGTCAGAATAAAACTTCAAATCTTAAGCAGCATACCATTCCCAGTCTATGCTCAAGTGTCGAGGATCAAATCGGCGATTTTATACCAGCATACATATTTATGAATTAGATTCAGATTATTAATTTGCCTACGGAAAGAGGCTAGCTTTGTGATTCAGAGGTGTTTTTAGGCATTCGTATGGAAACCTATCGACCAGTACCATGCAGTTTGTAGCTGATAGAAGTCGCCTATTTCTCTTTTGATGTCTCTGTCATCACCATTTGGTCAGAAACTGACGTTAAATCTTGATGGCTTGACTGGTGATTGGTTGCTTGAATGATTAATTGATCAATTGATTTATTAATTAATTAATTGATTGATTAATTGATTAATTAATTAATTTATTGAATGATTGATTGTCATGATTGATTGCCTGATTGACTGATTGATTGAAGTTAATACACGTCACGGCTTTCATGGATATTTGCAACTCTAAAACTCAATAATTAGAATTAACCATATTAACTCAACCAAATTATCATAACCATAACATTAACTCAAATATTGAAATACCTTCAATGACTACTGAGTTACCATCACTGATAGACAAGTGGAATAGACTGTCTCTTTGGGATCCAACCGTGTAGATATCGTATCCCAGCGGAGTCGGAAAAAATAAAACATCCACAACTTCATCGTCTGATTTTATATCATACGCATGCTTTAGTTTACCTGTGAATAAAAAATAAAGCAACAACTGTCTTCAGATTTTGCATCATACAGTATGTTTTCCTTGTGAACAATACCAGAAAATGATACTACCGTACCATCTTTGAATTTAAGCCAAATTTTTAATTTGAGTAAAATATGTATTGTAAGTTTATTTTAATCGTATACGGTAGTTTTAACATAATATTTAAGGTAAAATATCCAAGCTGAGAATTACATGAGCAGCACCTTTATAATATTAATTTGTATGATATTTATTTGATTGATATTCTAATGATATATTTTGGCTGGAGCCAGTGGCGAGGTCGGTGTGATATTCGACCGTGGATCAGTATGTGCTGGGTTCAAATCCTGGGCTCGCCCGACACTGACATCGCTTTCGAGTGAGGAAGCTGACGTTAACATTAGCTTTATTTAATAAGGCGAATAGGAGAGGAATTTGACCTTTCTGAAGTATTTAAAATTGAAATAAGTATTAAATTAAGTAATGGTAAAGCTGGATTTCTCCTTTTCTGAAGTGTCAAATTTACTCTAATATATTCTCTGCAAAATCCTAATGACGTACCCGATGACGTAACTCGATGAATGTGAAGGTCACGCCGATCGTCACGTGACACTGTTATTAGACACAACCCATCAGGTGATACGATGACTCTACCCTCTCGTATCTCGTCACAGTCACATCTTTCCTCTTTCTCCTGATCGTCAGATGACAACTGTTCTGTCGATGACTCTGAGCCAAGGCTTATATTCTTTAACTTTTCCTCTTGTTGTCTGTGCAGCAATATTTCACTGCTTTGATTATTATGCAATCCTTTGTCACCGCGATGAGATCTTAATTTTTCTCTATGTTTGCGACCCCGCGTCGAGTGATTCATGTCAACATGGTGATGACGTTTTAAAGTCTTAACGTGATGCTCAGATGCTGAGATCGATGCTTTAGCTGCCGATGATTGTGAATCTCTGTTGAATTCAGATTTCTGAGGTGACTTGGATGATGATGATGCTAGGTTAAATGCATCTGCTCGCGAATGTTCATTACTTCCAGTTGACACGTAAAACTGTGATGTCGGGTGAGTGGATCTGACCTCAATCGAATTTGAGGTATCAACTACTGATGGAATTGAGGAGGAGGATGATATTTCGGAATGATTTTCATTGGCTGTCATAGGAAGCTCTGATATTGACTGTGATTTAGGAAGACCTGTTGATAGATGCTTATTTACTCCTGCTATCTTTAGTAGTAATGAAAAAGCCGGAGCCTCAGCTGGATATATTGCACGTTTTTGTCTTTTCGAAATATTATGATTCAAAATTAAATAATTGTACAGGGATAAGTAGTTGAACGCTTCTCTATCGATTTCCTTGACTACTTCCATGTCCTCCGAAGTTATTGCCTCAGTAACATTAGCATCTCGCTTAGGATCTCTTCTAAATATTTCATCAAATTCAGTATAGTCTGTAATATCTCCAGAACGCAAACGACTTCTGCTTTCTAAATCTTCCAAGTCGTCCTCTTTTCGTTGTTGTTGTTGTTCGCGGATGACTGTAGCCACGGTACTGATATCCATCAGTCTCTCATTGGGAGATTTAATCTTAGTTTTTAAGTTATTTTCATCAGATGAATTTTGTAGAATGTCTGCTTTTGTTTCAGACTCTAGGACCGATGTCTGATGATCGACGAATGTCAGATGTTTTCCACATCGTTTTGGACGCTGGTTAATAGCTGACGACGTTGAGCACAAGATGGCGTCAGTGACGTAATCCAGTAGTGTCATATGACCTTGACCTCTCTGACTGCTTCCTGAGCACTCTATAGCAACCTTTCCTCCTGAAAGATGAATAGTAACCGCGATTTCTTAATTTAATTTGAAATTGAACGAAACAATTGAATTATAAAGCCAAAAGCTAAAGATAAGGTTAACGTCAGTTTTCTCACTCGAAGGCGATGTCAGTGATGGGCGAGCCCAGGATTGGAACCCCCCACATACTGATCCGCGGTCCAGTAAATAAAATAAATAATATAATATCAATAAAATAAAATAAATAAATAAACTATTTTTAAATGTAAAATTTAAAGGTTTATAAAATAAATTTAAATTATAAAATATTAAATGATCCATTTGCTATACTAAGAGCTGGTGCTGAAAATTATAGACAACAGGGCAGATCAAATGTTTGACATGCGAGGGATAGAATTCGTTAATCTTTCCAGAAGACATCTAAGAAATAAATATAATACTACACATGCATATATATAATATATAAATTATTTATTTCTTGCTCAAGTTCGAGAGAAAAAATGTATACAAGAAGTCCTGAATTGTTTCTTCAAGAATCCGGGAACCTCTCTGAACGGGATGATATAGGCCTATGAATATAGGCCGCTTGTGAATTAATTTCTCATTTAAGTCAACATGTTATCGAAAATTAAATGTAGTTATTGACTGATAGAATAATTAATTGATAGTTTGAACGGTTGAGTCATTGTTTGATTAAAGAAATGCTTTTCTTTATGAAATTTTCTTCATGCCTTTCTTTATGCTTTTCTTTATGAAATGCTTTTCTTTATGAAATAAAAAAAGAAATGATCATTTAATTAGTCGATTAAGCGATGATGTTTCAAATGCATAGATTTGAAAAATGCATAGATTTTTAAAATGCGCTTGTAAATTAAGTTTTAAATTATATCTTACTTAACAGAACTTTTAATATTCTTTCAGCAGAAATATCGATCTGTTGATATCTTTTGGCAAAGCTTCCTCTATGCTGAATTGGTTGCTAAATCGTTAATGATTGATTGAGCGAAACAGATTATTGACTGCTTGACTGATTGCTTATAGAAATTAGATTTGTGATTCGACGATTGATATATTTAATGATTGATTAAATAATTTTTTAATTTATATTTTTACTAATTGCTCGTTAAATCAACGGATTGTGTGATATCATTACATGGAAACCTCCTAAATATAAATACCTACCAATCACAAGCACGGCTAAAGATCTCGGCTCACAATTGACTGCTGTTAAATCAATGGTTTTGATGATCCTCAGCTCTTCCAAATCTATCTTGTGCAGCCACATGGTTTGACCCGCCAACCTGTTTTGCCAATTTTCGCTGCTCTGCTTGTGCGGTAGAATTTTATCATGTTCATTCCACTCGTCACGTTTGTACCCCTCATGTTGTTTCGTTAACCCTTTTTCAAAGTCTTGTTTCTGTTTCTTTGATATCACTCCGTACCCGTATTTCATTTTCTCTCCAGAACCATCAATTTCTAGTGGTAAGTATACATCTGAAAACTAGAAGTGCACAATAAATGCATCTGCCGTTAATTAATGCAAAACCAATCAGGTTATTTAAATCAAATCAAAATCAAATCAAACTACTTTATTTCAGACACATATACAGGTCCATATATAAAACCAATCAGGTTATTTAAAACAGAATTTGTAGACAGAAGCTAGATCAGCGCCTAAATAAAATGCAGAAGGATAAATGGCTTGGCACATTCTATTTCTATACTAAATTCAGACCGTACATAGGCAACATCAGCGGCTGGAAATATTTTAGTACTTTCAATATCTACAAGTGTGTTTGTGTGACAGTCAGATTCTGATTGTATGAGAAGGCCTGCAGCGCTGCAAACTATATAAAATAAATATCCTTAATGCATGCAGTAACTTAAGCGGAGCAAGCGTACATCGAACAATGCTGCACAATGCTGAATAACGCTGAACAACGCTGAACAACGCTGAACAATGCTGAACAATGCTGAACAATGCTGAACAGTGCTGAACAGTGCTGAACAGTGCTGAACAATGCTGAACAATGCTGAACAATGCTGAACAGTGCTGAACAATGCTGAACAATGCTGCACAACGCTGAACAATGCTGAACAGTGCTGAACATGCTCTGGTCGTATATAACAGCATTCTCAAGCTATGAAAAGAAACGTAAGTAACATTAATCGACAGAGTATCAAAGAAGCACAAATCTAAAATTAACAGATTAGTTAACATCCGTATTTTTAGTTAAATATTATAGCAGCCAATCTGCATCCAATTATATTGTTTAATTACAAGCAGGTTCACCTCTGATTTTCTCCTTCTCTCTCTCTCTTTCTCTCTCTATCTCTATCGCTCTCTCGTAGTGAACTGCCCACTGGCATTTCCTAGATATATAACGCTTCAACTCTCTTCTATATTCCGTTTTCCTCTTCATGTCCACATGCGAGTGATCGTCTAAGTGTTTTAAGTTATATATCTGAACATTTAATTAGCAGCAGAATAACAAACTTTAGTGTAAATTAATTTATAGCAGAGAGAGAGAGAGATAAATAGATAGAGAGAGAGAGAGAGAACTACATGTATGTTTATGTTTAGCATGCAAACCACAAACCTGCACAAATCGATTGACTGTGGACTGTATGTGCACACAGGTATGCACTCGTGACGAAACGCTCACGTGACTTATAACTACCACAGTACGATTCACTGCCCCCGATGAATTAGCATCTTCTATACCACTGAACCGGTCCAGCTGAGAGGTCGAATAGGTCACCCAAATCTGATCGTGCTGTTTGCTGTACTGTAGTCGTATAGGGTACCCCTCCAGAGAAATTATCTAAACACAAGTCATGATTGTAAGCTGGGTTCTAATCAAATGTTTATAGATCCATCGATTGTTTAATGCACAGTCTTACAGAGACAACATCTTTAACCTTCTAAAACTCGTTTTAGTTATTTATTTCAGCGCAAATATGTACGTATTTAAATAGATTTTATGAACATATAGGAAAAGAAGTAGTATGAAGAGAGTTACCACAAAAAGGCCTACGCTGGATAATGCAATGCGTAAATAATGCTAGTGCTAACGAAAATACTCCGAACACTATACATGTATGTACTTGTCGTCTTTGCTACAGAATATTGTGGACCGTTTAGTGGTCACACAATTCAACTATGAAGGAGTTAGAAGAAGGAGTAGGATACGTAAATTTTAAAAAATATGTAAAAAAACGCATGCAAAAATGAAATCGTAGATAAATAATCCTTACGATTCAAAATAAATTGCAAAGCCTGATCTAAATCAATATAGAGCAAAAGCAAAAAAAATCTGAAGCCGTAAAACACACACAATTGCTTATAATATGATTAATTCCAATCAATTAATCAGAAAGAATTTTTGATCCGGTTTCTCGCCAAAAATCAATGCCAGAGATTTCTCTTGCAGACTCTGCACAAGCAGACGACAAAGCACCACACGATGGCGACTGGGTATTCAAAGACCACAAGAGAAAGCGAGATCAAAACAGTGAAAGGCCAAGATTCTTCGCAAGCGGGGCAAAATTTAGACCTATAGCGGAAAGAGATGGGTTTCTAGCTTTCAAATGAATGTACCAATTCAAGTGCAAGATCGAAGATCTTGTGGCAGAGATTTCCATATTGTGGAAGCAGAAAACATGAAGCATGAGCAGAGAGAGAGTCTCCCCATTTTAGATTCATCAAATATATTTAATCTAACAAATTAATATCTATTTATAATATTAATATTTTTCTATTTTCTAGGGAAGAATTGTATTTAAGAAATGAAGATTTAATGGACCATAGCTAATTACAATGAACATTTAACTTACAAAAGTTTTCAAATCTGTTTCTTGAGTATTTTGCACATTTAAGGCTATCCTAATGTACTTTCTAGAAACACTGTGCATTAGTTAAGTACTGAATTGCGCAGTATTCTAAAATGTAGAATTTTAAATTTTAATTTCAAATTTTACCAACCTCTATGATTTTAAAACGCTGACTTATGTCCAGTACATAGATGACGTTATTTCGCCTCTGAGCCAAGTACAACAGTTTATTTACAACATTAATGACGTCACCCCATTCGCACTCTTCATCATCATCCTGACCTCCGCAGAGGCGATTCCCTCGCTCTGCCTGGTGAGCTAACCCTAAAAGAGTGTCTGTGCCTGAGGTCCAAGGCTTAAAGTCTCTAACGACGCATTTCTCAGGGTCGTATACCGTGAATCCGTGAGCATGGAACGAAACGAACGTCTCGAATGGAGAATTTACTGTAAGATAGTAAAACAAGTTCATACACGTACAGTGTAATTCGAAAATAAATGAAAAGGATGACGATGTTATAGTAATTTGGAACACAATGACGAAAAATACTCAGTAAGAACACATGATATAGGAGGGAATAAGCCCTTCATCAATCCTTGATTGATTCATCGATTCAGGATTCAGTGATTCATATTTCACATATTCGTTTACATGTAGTAAATACATTTAGATAGTACACGTAAAACATTTCTCTCACAAAACGCATTACTAATTAGTAATCGCGGCATAAATTATCATTATAAAGTACTAAATAGGCCTATTCTCTTAGTTGATTTCAGAAATTTACCCGTTTACCATTTCTTTGTTTAGAAAACACAGATTTGGAAGTCACAGGAGACTATACACAGCAGTATATAGATAAACACACATGTAATATGAAGTGGCTACCATCAGGGGCGTCCGCACAATGCTGGGAACGACGCAAGTTTCGTCTGTGGAGGAACATGGAAAGGGTACGGTGTTTTAAAAAAGATGGGGGGTGAAGTAGAAAAATTGCGCATCGTGAGTTAGTCCAGGAGGGATATGCGTGCATGCATCGTTGCTTTAGGGGGATAGACGCCCCAGGGTACCATAAAGGAGCCTCATCAACATGATAAATAATAGCTAGCGAAAATCTGCTCAAGTGTGATTTTCTAAACTGTCTATTAGGCTACACTACTGAGTATTGTAAAACCGATGATAACCTTACAATCGACAGTTTTAAAATCAGGAACTACTCAAGTGACCACACGCTGGCTAGTGAAAACTCAACACTAAAAACGATAGCCTACTTCTACGTTTATCAAAGTCAAACAAGTTCACTAAATAAGTTAATATAATGTAATAGATAATAGAACTTAATATAATAGAACTTAATTAAAGTAAACTTTAAAGTGCGAAAAAGAGTCGTGTTTTAGTCTAAGACTTTATGACGACTTGATTGAGTTTCTATTGATCAAACTATGTTGCTAGTAGCCTACCCGAAGCATAATCAGGTACGTCATATTTCTCGACGAACAGTGTTGCTACGTCAGCAGAGAAAAGATTTCCAGCAGAGCTGCTCGTCTTCGCCTGGCACTTGTAGGCACCCGTGTCCCTGAGTGGCTGAACGTAGGTCAAGGTCAGCGTCCTGTTCTCATCTACACATGTAGACGTGTATTAACACACACACACACACACACGTGCATTAACACATACATACGTGTACACGTGTATGAGCACATACATACGTGTACACGTATATTAACACATACATACGTGTACACGTGCATTAACACATACATACGTGTACACGTGTATTAACACATATACACGTGTACACTGTATTAACACATAAGTGCACACGTGTATTAGCACATACATACGTGTACACGTGTATTAACACATACATGCGTGTACACGTGTATTAGCACATACATACGCGTACACGTGTATTAACACATATACACGTGTACACGAGTATTACCAAATGCATACGTACAAGCGTCAATTAACATATAGGCCCATGTACACGCACACTTGCATACGCATATACATCCGTGCACATATCCATAATACATTCATGAGCCTTTACTAGTCAACAACAATGTTGATTTTTCATTAGTTTTTTAGAAATCAATGAAGGTAAATATCGTAACTTTATCAGAATTTAGGACCACTATGGATTCCGTAGCGATGACTCACCTTTAAGAGTGATATGACTCATCCTGTCGGAGTCAATGACCAATGGCAGCTCATTAATCAACCACGTGACCGATGCGGGCGGTGGATAGCCAATCACGTGACACCTCAGAGTGACTCTACTTCCGGTCACGTGATACTGAGTTGTAGGGCTGACTTTAACAATGGGTACGGCTGTTAAAAGATTTAAGCAGATTTAAATATTTTAATAATCCATCTATGCAGTGCCTTCAAGAAGTCAAAATAAAGACTTGCATTTACTACAACAATTAACGGCAATTATAAACCTATAAAGGCATAATAAATGCACTTTATTACTTAGATACCTAACAATATATTATTATATCATATTTATTCACGACCTACATGCGTATTCTAGTTAGAAAAACTAAAGAGCTTTGAAAACCTCTCTAATAGTTCAATATAGTTATACATACACACACACACACACACACACACACACACACACACACACACACACACACACACACACACACACATATATATATATATATATATATATATATATATATATGAGTCTTTTAATATGATTAAGAAGAATTCATAATGCTATGCTTACTATTAACTTCAAGTTTATAAACTGAGTGCCGGTCAAAAGGTCTTTCTGCAAGCCTTTGTCCCTCACTGTCTTCTGAGATCCATAAAGTTTTCCATTCTTCGTAGGCCGGTGAATAATCAGCAAGGCTGCTATAATTGTTACTAGTGTCGTCGTCGTCGTCTTCGTTGTTGTTGTTGTTGTTGCTGCTGCTGTTGTTGTTGTGGTTTCCCCAGCCGTTATTGTTGCACTGGCAGGTGTAACTACCGATGTGCTGCAATCCGATGTTTTGTATGTAGAGGGAACCATCGGGGTGAATCTAAAATGTGTCAATATGATTAAAATATAATTAAATAGCGTACAGGGAAAAATTACTGCATATATTAATGTGATATCAGCAAATATTCTTAGTCTAATGAAAGCGAATACATTCTACACATTACAAGGAAGTTCTTCATTGAATATTTAGTTATTAAATTATAGATTTAATTCTTTCAATACTTTCAAAGTTTTAATTTGTCATTGTAAAGCTTACTGCCTAATCAAACAAACATGAAAATGCTTGACATATGCACCGAATAATACTGCTTGGCAGAACATTGGCTGCAGAGAAATATCAAATTGTATCAAATACTATAGTACGCATGTAGTTGTTTTAATTAAGGAATTCATCTACTGTATGTATATATTCCTTTCAGTAATTGGGATTTCGATACTATCATGCCAAGTGTACTTCAATATTTCGCTCATTCCATGTGTTTAAAATTATACTCCAAAGACTCTGTAAAATGATACTCCAAAGTCTGCAGTTGAAGCCTTAGTATTTCTATATTATTTTGTCCTAGCATCAGTCTAAGTTAACATTTTAGATACAAGCTTGTTCAGCGGCTTTTGTTGTCAAGTTTTGTCATCGTTATCTGAACGTCTAAATCTTTCAGTAATATTCAAACTTCAGCTTATAAACTAAGCACACCAGTAGCCACCACATTCTCTCTTGAGTAGCCGAATTTACTTCTACATCTGACCCAAGTAGATGCATATAAACTATAATCTCATAATTAAGAAATCTACAAGTGTAATTATACTCGGGAAACAAGCCGGCCTAAAAATGCTAAAAGCTATGGCTTTTTCAGTTTCCTCACTCGAAAGCGATGTCAGTAACGGGCGAGCCCAGAATTTGAACACCGCACATACTGATCTGCGGTCGAGTATCTTACCGACATCACCCCTGGCTCCAGCCGATCATCGAGCGATCACTTAGGAGTTTTTTTCCTAACAATAAACTGACCTTGAAATCTTTATCACTGAACACATCCAACGGATATTCATTCCTGCGCCACGTAATTGTCCCATATTCTGCAGATGGAATCGGTTTTAGTTTATATTCAATACTGGACCTCAGGTTCACTCCAGAACTCATTCCGGTTGCATTGAAAACACAACTCTTCCGAAGAAGTCCACATTTTAGTTCCACCGCTTGTCCAGCTGTTATTGTTTTAAGGATAACGACAGGCGAATCTGAAAATAATCAAATTTAAATTTATATATAAATATTACCATTATTTTTGGGGATATGCTTTTTGACGAGATGGGCCCCCTATGCCTTCCTCAGCTTTGACTGACATTTACCGGGCAGGGGGCGTCATTCCCTGAGAAAACTATCCTGTTTTTTGCATGGTATATCACGACAAAAAATCCCACTCATATGTGGAAATGAAGAGGAAGGCGGAAGACAGAGAAGAATGGAGGCGTTATGTATCATGGACCTGCCAATAAGCAATGCACTAAGAGAGAGATATATATATATATAAATATATAAATTATCATATATAAATATATAAATTATCATATATATATATATATATATATATATATATATATATATTGAGAGAGAGAGAGAGAGTGAAAAAATGAGAGAGAAAGGATGAGAGAGAGATAAATGTATGCATGTATAACTCAACTGAGACAATGACATAACAGAGGAGTTACTATTCGCCTAGGAGCACGTGGCTAATGAGTGACCACTGAGTTATTCGACTCTTCAGCTGCTCTACGAGAGAAAATGAATTTTTCTTGTCGTTCAACGGAAGCGAAGTGAGCACTGACTCGTACGTCAATACTCAATAATAAATGAGCCTTGGACAAAGAATTGTAGTTTTACGATTCTACAAGCCAAAATAGCAAAAGAATAAAACTTTAAAACAGAGGCTTTGCAATATCAGCTGCTGGCTCCCGTATTTAACTCACTGTCCTTTTTAGTCAGCTGGCTCCAAAAAGACTTAATTTCTTGCTGTTATTATTTAATTAAAACCTGCATGTTATATTTCCTGCTTTAAGCTCTTTTATACTAATGATCCATTTGATGAGTCGATAGTTCGAAAACTCTTCCATACTTACCCTTATTTGAGTAGTTAATCTGTAAATTTTTAAATCTCTCTAATCGGCAAGTTAAGCCTCTCAATTAAGCTAAACAGAAATGTTACATCATTCCGCCGTAACTACAAAGGCTATGTCTTCTTTATTCCAGAAGCATCGCTGGATTTCACTCGCTTGATTTGGCTCTAAGAGCTAGTTGCCCGGAAAATGACCGAGATAAGGTTAGCATCAAATAAGCCCTTACAGACATTGGCGTAACCACCGGGGGGACAGGGGGGACACGTCCCCCCAGAATTTCGAGTAGGGGGGACACGCATGCAAGTGTCCCCCAAAATTTAGGTTCAAACATATACATGTACATGTATACTTGATTTGAGAAATATGGCGCGTTTTCAAGATCACTTAAAAACTGTTTAAGCATTACCAGTTATAGAGACATGCCGCAGGGTGGTAAATTGATATGCTTCCATTAAATTTATTAATGGAATCTGTAGTTGTATAGTGTATGCTGAACGACCGATGTTAGTCGAGGGTGACGAAACATAGAAGAGTGCCAACCAGCTGGGCCCAGCGGCAGGATAAAACGATATAGGTCTATCTATAGGCTGCTGCTGTTTTCCTAGCAAGGTAAACGTATCAATCATTGAGCAGAGGCACTGCAAAACCTCCTCTTCTATAATTCCTTTCACCATTGACTAGTTTTCTAGATTTAAATGGGAATTTGCACCGTTTTGGACCTTCTTTTTGCTCAGCGACTTGGAGTTATCTCAATTGTGTTCGATGTTGTCATGGACGACATTAGCACTCTATTTGTTGTTATGTTAAACAGAATGAAGACAAAGTTCAATTTTATCAGTACGAAATTTTTCACATGGGCCTAATTGTGCCCCCCCAGATTTTCGCTCGTGGTTACGCTTATGCTTACAGACGTGGATGGATCCCAGTAAGATTCCTCAGTAGTGCATGTTTTTCTCTATAGTAATAATAGCAATCACTTCCAGAAATTTTGGTGACAGTGTTATGGCAAATAACCGTTCTTTCGGTCTTCGAGACTGCTTTGCAGGTTCCTGGTAGGCTGGGAGACTTTGTGAAGGAAGATTAAGTGAAGTATCTCACATGAAAAAAACGCTCTAATTATTCTTGCATTACAAATATACTCCAGGCCTTAGCGGCGTAAAAAGTAAGCATAATATTAGCATTAGAAGTAACTTAAGTATTAATAACAGTAGGCCTATTTGAAGTAAAGTAAAACCAAGCATTAGTAACAGCATTAGAAGTATAAATAAGTATTAACTTCAGAATTAGAAGCAAAACTAAGCATTAGTAACAGTGTTAGAAGTAAAAGTAAGTATTAATTGTTCAATGACTGTAGATCAGTTAGTGGATACAAGGTTACCTAGTTAAATGAGAAACAGTAATAAAGATCGCACGAAAGCAGGAAAACACTTTATAGATCCATATATATTTTTTCATAGGTAATTAATTCAACATAATTAAAATTATTCATAATTAATTAAACAGCATCATCGCTGCTAAGTTGAGGTTTATTCTTTACTATGTGATCTAAGAGATCTTTGAGATTTTTGAGATCTGCTCATTGATCGACGAAGGGTAATCTAATTGGTAGCTAAATTAAGAGATAATGGTCAGGTATGCTTGCTGTGATCCTGATTTTTGATGAACTGTTGTGGATTTTGAGTGGAACAAAATGTAGAGAATTGTTGTTTAATAAAGTATTGCAATTAAGTAGGCCTTAATGTAATCAAGATTACACAGCCATAAGATTTTCAGAAACTACCAAACGAAGTACCAGAGATTTATAAATAGGCCATGGCTAGTGGGTGGGGGTGTAGGGGAAGAATTAATTAAATAGAGCTAGAGAAAGTAAGAGAGAAATAGATAGACAGAGAGAGAGAGAGAGAGAGAGAGAGAGAGAGAGAGAGAGATAGAGATAGCGAGAGATAGATAGAGAGATTCTAAGAGAGAATGAAATACGTAAGGATAGACAAATATTTCTAAAGTAAGCGAAGAACTCAAAAAAGTTTTAAGATGAAATGGAGCTGAGTTGATTTTCGTTCTCCCATTATCTCGTAACAGTCCTGGACACTGGAAGCGGAATTGGTTCACACTTGATGGGAAACCGGGAATTCCCAACAGGTTTCCATTCCTCGCGCGCTTAGAGAGTTTATATTTTCTGGAGTGATTTCAGTTCTTCATTTGTCCAGTAGTTGATGATTTGCGTTTACTGAACTGTGACTAGTGTTCCTTTATTATATATATATATATTTTATTGCACTGCCTACTGGCAGGTCCATAGCATATAACGTCCCCAAACTTCTCGGTCTTCCGTTGTCCTCTTCATGTCCACGTACGAGTGGATCATTAACTCTTTTAACATTCGAAATAAAAGATGAGTAATATACTCAAATAGTATAATAGTAATTTGATTTGATATCTGTACATACATATGAACTGAAAAGTCTATATCCATCATTTAATTTAATCAATAAAAACTAAAGCTAAGTTTAACACCAGTTTCTTGTATTAAAACTACGCAAGTGACGGAAACAACACTGAATTTGAACCGTTCATCTACTCATCGGCAGTTTCACGTCTAACCGAGCATCCTACCAGCTAAACAAATCATATTTATCTTCTATCATATCAATCCTTTTAAAATTTTGAATCGACACTTACTATCCTATGAACGATTCCACAGGCGTTTAAATACCTACATTTCTATGACTTTTCATCATCCAGTGTCCATGAGTTGCAACCACACCGTAAACCTTTCTTTAATTCCAAATTTTGGACTGCTTTTCTAGATTTTCATCGTTGTGATCCTTTATTGCTTTGTGGGCTTGGATTAGGTAAAATACCATTCTCAAAGTTGTCATTGAGTGACAGTAACGCTCTAATTGTTGTTGCTGCTGTTACTTATTCAAGACGTGTCAGACAGAGTTAAAGATTACAATAGCGAATTGAGTGTCACACCAGCCGATGACCACAGCCACAACCAGTTTGCTTCTCTAGAATTGTATAAGTCTAAATTTTGATAAACTAATTATCGAAATCCATGAATTATCTCTACAAGATAAAAATCAGCCTGATAACGTTATATGTTTTACAGGTTTTATTTATATCAAAACTAATAGAAACAGTTTCCCTATCATCTAAGGAGGTATAAAGCAGAAGTGGCTGGGGGTTATTGCGCTAGGCAATAAAGAAGTACGTCGGGCTACGTCGGGTTTGGTTAGTTCTAGGATTACGATTAGTCCTACTTTGAATGACCGAGTGTAGACAGCGCTGACTAAAAATCCATAGATTATTTGATGGTTAAACGTTACCCCTTACAGTAAAAAATGCTGGTAAAGCTAATGTTAACGTCAGTTTTCTCACTAGAAAGCGATATCAGTGACGGGAAATTCCTGGATCTGGATTTGAACCTCAAAAAAACTTATCCGCAATCGAATATCTTTCCGAAATAGCCACTTTAAAGTCTATGGCATTTAATTTGTGTAATTAAGTCCGCGCTTGCGCTCTCAAAAGGCAAAACGTGAATTAGGAAATAACGAAAACTATTTTTAAAAAGCAGTAACTAAGCAATGGAACTCTGCAATATGTGCTTGTGTGTCATGTGTGTAACTATACAATCAAAAAGTGTGTATGAATATGTGTCAGCAGTCTAATAAAACATTAGACAGAGGGAGAATATTTGAACCGGAAGTCAAAAGTAATGTAAAGTAGACGAAAACAGTATCAACAATTGACGAAAATAGAATGGGCATACAATTTAAAAAATCAAGAGGATTCAAGAGAAGATGTTGATGACGATTCTAAGTTAACAATTAGGGTAAGGATACGGGGGTCAGGATAAGAATAGACTGGCTTAGTATCTTGATCCTTGTTAAACTGGGATTCAAGAGAAGATGTTGATGACGATTCTAAGTTAACAATTAGGATAAAAGTATTAGAATAAAGAAACACTTATTCAAATCGATATTCATCTATCACTCGGTACAGCTCTCTAGTGGATATAACTTCCACTGGACACTCGCAGGACCTCTAGGTTGACTATCAGGTCCAAACAGTCGCGTAGACTGCGGAGTTTAGATAAGTACCGAACATGCAATTACGCTTTCAATCCCGATCAACTGCTTTTCCAATTACTGCTTGTTACCTTAAGTCACATCAACTCCATCGTAATTTAGTTTCCATCAAAAGGAAAAAGGATCAAGAATATAAATGGAGAAAGGAAGGAATGCCTCAGATGAAGAAGAGGTTAGTTTTGTTACTTACACCCAGTGAAAATAAAGAATGCTAGGAATTCCATAATATGTGTAAAAGGTCGATTAGGTTTTTTGCTTCCGTAATCGTTTATTGCAGAATGCCAGCAACGGTCCGCTGAATAGGCCATAATTTAAAAATAGAATTTTTGCTCAAAACTCCTTTGCATTTCAGTAAGAAAATTATGGCTTTTAGCATGTATAACTGTATACATGTCTAGCTACAGAGCTGTATATAAATGTACATAAATAGCTGCTGCTCCGGTACATGAACGGTTACCTAATTGAGCTTTTGGTGCAGACTTACATATACTTGTTTACATGAACTTCGCAGCACAAACAAATTATCTGACATTTATTACCTCGGAATAAATGTCACAATTTTATTTCCTATGACGGAAATATATAAAATTGTTAAAAATTGTTAAAAATGTTCAAATGTTCAATAGTCATGTAATATATTCCCAGTTGACTATGAATGTAGACTCTATTGATGGTAAATGTTACAAATAAAACTAATCAATTACTTCTCAAATATGCATTTGATCAGAATCACCATTTATTTCAAACCGCAATAAGATGTCAAATGCAAATAAATAAGCAAGATTCAAACGTTTGATGGCTTCTAAACAACAGAGAAAAATTACATGATGCATTTTATTAGAAAAAAAGGTTCCTGAGTTTTCTCGAGGAACCTTTCGGCCATCGAACAGGACATTTTTCACATAGTGTGAAGTAAATCATGACGAGAAACAAGTTAAAACAGAAAACAGAATAGTTTCAGGAATTAATTAAGATTAAACTAGATAAACTGAGATAATATAATCACTGCTTCTCATCTAAAAGATTCACTGAATTATTTGAAGTGCTTTGCAGAATTTGACTTGTTTGTTCTTCTTTTATTTCGTTTGACAAAAACCGACATGTCAATGCCTAGGCCTGAATGACGTAATCAAAGGTAACCATAGCAACTTTCTGAGACGTTGTCCCGGGGGTGGAATTCTTTTAAATCCACTAAGCCATTCATCCATCAAATATCACTTCCTTCCAGCTATTCTCCACCGCAAGTTATCTGCTTTGTGCAATAGACAGATTAGGCTTCGAATAAAATTCACGACAGACTTTGAGACAGACTTTGCGAAGCTGTAAATAAAACAGCGCTTATCGTCCTTTCTATGTCACAGATGATACTGGTGATGATATTATCCGATGTGCGTTTCTACGAACTCGAGTTTGTCACACTTACTCTCTACTGGCACTGCCTTCCGAGCGACACAACAAAATATTCATAATTATTGTAGTTTGTAAGATATTCATTTTGTACTATATTCTGATGTTCTTAACTTCTCTTAACAGCGTGGTTCTTTATATCGCTCAGTTATTTTAAATAACTAAAGCCAAAATGCATGTAAGACTTTAAATGCACAATTAATAAAATCTCTCCCTACTTGAGAACTTTCAGCCTCTGGTTTAATATGTCTTCGAATATTATTGATCTGTCAAACAAAACCAGAATTGTAGTAGTTAACTCTCTGTATATGTACGTTATGTTTCAATTAATATAATACTAAAGGAAATTAGATGGACATTGAGAATAATGGCTTTGTTATATATTTATGAATAGAATATTTTCAACTTTCTCTTAAAATTTTCTTATCTTCGATAGTTGTATATTAAGGCCAAAGACATTTATTGAATTGGTTCCATTGTGCCCATAGCTCGAAGAAGATTGATCACTGGACAGGCTAGCCTCTATAGGTTATTAAACCTATAGCTCAGGCTACTAACTCTGGTTCAGGCTAATAAACCTGGTTCAGGCTACTAAACCACGAGCCAAACCACGGTCGTTATTAAATCATTTAGGCGATGAGCAAAGAGTGTCGTTCGTACTTTTCTAAAATCAGTTCTTTATATAGCATTCTAATATATACTAGCCAAGGCGCGCACTTTCTATCTCTCTCTCTCTCTCTGTATATATATATATATATATATATATATATATATATATATATATACATACATACATATATATGTATATACATCTTTGTCACATACAAGATGTCATCTCTCTCACTCAAGAGAGGGCACACCGTGTCTGTCTTCATATCAACATTCTGGTTTTCACCAGGAAAGTTATAGAAAGGAGTGCATTGAGGAGTGCAATCAGTTTCAATGTTGGAACTAATAATAGGCATCTTCTGACGGTGTACGTGCATTGGACGATGATAGTAAGATTGAGCCCTCTGCACGTACAAAAATCCTTCATTTCATTTATTTCATAACATTTCATATTATTTAGCTTTAACTTTTTTCACAACTGCATTACAATTCTTTGCATTACGTCTATTAATTACTAGAAGAGAGATCAAGATCGTTAGCATTGCCCATGGTAGAGGTACCAATGGTTATAATTAGTTTGCATATTCTTTGTTTAGCTTGTATTTTTATGTATGCATGAGGTGTGGTCAACTAGATCGATTTTTATAACCTCTTTGACCGCCTAGTGTGGGTAATTGCATTATTGAGTGTTTTTTTAAAGAAACATAGTTCTCTCTCTCTCCCTCTCTCCCTCTCTCTCTCTCTCTCTAATCAGCCTATATAAAGCAGTCCCTAAACAACAACGGATGTCCAGGGATTAGCTACTAAGTCTCTAGCGCTAGAACGTAGTGCAACATACTAGAGACACAGAGAAGTGATAAAACATATTTCAAGGTGTTTCCCAGGAACGTACGTAGCACACACGTACAGTACACACATACAGTACACACATACACACACACATACGAGGACACACGTACAGTATATTCAGTGAGGACCTGATGGTGACGTGGATAATTTAGAAAGTAACAAAGCTAAATGACCGCTACTGACCTTGCTCAGTGCCTAGGGGCTTCACTGGTTGGCGTCTTTGTTATTATTATTTATATTTATTAGTCTAGTGCTGGTATAATAACTATAAAGTTAATGACCTCTTAATCACACACATGTGTTTGTGTTATAAGAACTGCAGCAGTAAAATACAAATGAAGGAAAAATATTACCAGAGAAATAGTTCAACACAAATGAACCAGCACTTTAAAAAGCTAAAAAGGCTAATGTTAATGTCAGTTGTTTCCTCACTCGAAAGCGAGGTCAATGACGGGCGAGCCCAGGAATTGAACCCCACACATAATGATCCGCGGTCGTGTATGTTACCGACATCGCCACTGGCTCCAGCTAACTAAGTCATCTCACCAAGTGCCAACTAAGTCATTTCATCTGCTCTGAAAGCATCTCTTTTGAACTGTTAAATGGTTGGTTCAGGGTACATAATTTCTTTACAGTCTGCTTTGCATCGAGTAAAACACTCCATTGACTAAGAAGTTGCCTCAATAACAACGGCTATGCTTTAGTATACTTATATAACCAAGATTAATGTACAATTTATTTTGGAAAAATCGCTTCTGAGGTAATTTTTATTTGTGCTTTCAGTTTCTCCTTAGTTTCCTCTTGAACACGTGCAGTTTACCGTTGGGCTATTCCACATTTGGACCACCATAATACATATCTCACGCTAATAACCAAATGGCTTATTCGAATTATTAATTAAATCATCTGAAAACGCTTGATTAAATTGCATTTTATTATTTTACTGACTGAACGCAGGATATTGAACTCTCAGTTCATCGCTGTCCGGAGTGAAATCCCACAGTGGGCGAGGATATCCTCGGATATATCAGGATTACTCACTGATCCGTCTTCCTAAGACCTCGAGTAGATGAACCAGCCGGTGGCGCAACACGTTTCCATTGTTTCCATTGACCAAAGATTGTTGAAATAGCAGACAGAAATTGAATTCAAGAGTGAGATTAGAGTTAGTTTCAATTGTTAGGACAATATGATAGACTGACGAGCAATGGAGTCGAACCTAATATCTAACAAAAGCACTCAGACATCTATACCTCTACCTCAGAAAGACACAATTATTCATCATCATCATCATCTTATTTCCTTGAATTCTAGTTTAACAGGAGTCGGGATTCGAAGCTTTAGTAGTAATTTATGGATCCTATAGGCATTTACCAACCGAATGCCCATTCAGTCGTTGGTTGGGATCTTATTGCTTTGTTTTCATTCAAGACACATGCAGTCCATAGTTGTTCTATTCTTCAGCATCCCGGACACAACACAGGTAAAGAAGGACACATTGTGAAGAAATACAAAATCATTAAGAAATTAACATTAACCTTTTCATCATTTAATGATAATATTTGCCGTCTTCTTACTTCGACTCTCCATATGCCTTCGAGAATAGAAACAGACGTTAAATCATTGTATTACATGTAATCCAGTTAATATAGCGGTTAGATGAGACATCTCAATGATGCATTGAAAGCTTTGAGGCTTTTATTGCATCACGGAAGGTTTTTATCAAATCCTGATCGGGGAATAATAGCCGATAGCGGCAGGTGGATGGATGATGAATAATCCGGGGACGTGTCTGGGACATCATGGATATATGTATGATGGAATGGAGGATGGATTCAGTCCGAAGATGGTAATAGTGAGAAATGTAAACTTGATGTTCTGAGTAAATAATAATTACTGTAAAATGATGCGACATCAAACGTTTAAATAAAGAACAGTTAAGTTTAAATCTGGAGCCAATAACAATTTCTTGATCCCCCATTAGTCGCTAATTCACTGACTTTAATGATTGGTATTCATTTCTTACAGATTTGGAAAAAAATGATTGCTACATATCTGGTGGACGGGCAAATAAAGAAGTGAATGAATAAACTAGACTTTGATAGAAAATAAATACGCCGATCAATCAATGAAGAATCAATCAATCAATCAAAAGAATACTTTACAACTACATTTCTTGCTGCAATTTAGCGAGATTATTAAAACACTAAATCTGTTTTACAATACAAGTATAAAATATCTTGTTCAGTTCAGATAGGAATGCCTTAAACTAGAGTAGGTCATGCTGATTTGATTAGGGTGGACCTTCAATAATTTTATTTGCATATTTTAAAGACATGTTTAACTTTCGTTCGTCAACATTCCTTTTTGTTGAAAGAATACCGGGTGAATGCCTCCACCTGACTGGCTTAGGTCCAGTAATAGCTGTCTTTATAGTGTCTCTGCACTATGTGTACTACACGTGGATTCTACGAAATCGTAGACTAGATAAAAATAGAGTCTTCCAGATATGATTATTATCAAGAGGATATCGAATGGAGGTATATTGAATCAATTTTCTAAGTTCAGATATGAAAGTTTTATTTCATAATATATTATGTAGCTAAATATTAATTTTCATAATTCTCTTTTATATGTAATATGTCATATATTCTATTATATTTCCCCCTTCCTACATCTGTTTCACCTCTCTCTCCTAACGCCATATGTATGACATGCATAGCCTTCAGCTATCTTCATCTTCTCTTTTCCGTTTCATTTCCTCTGTAAAAACTTGTATTATTTTAATTCTTAATTTGTATTCTTTTTGTTTCATTCTTTCTACTCTATTCTATTCAATTATATTCTATTTTCTGTACATTCAAGAATGACTGATGTCGGATGCAGGACACACGCTGGAGCCGATGCTCGCATTATTCTCTCAAATTCAATTGGACTACAGCTGCCTGAGTCCTTGTGTAGCTCGACTGAGCTTCCATTCACTCTATAACGAGAGCCATTGAGACAACGTCAACTTGGCATAAATTCAAAGTCGAAAAATTGCGAGTAAGATAAAGGCTTGAAACAACAAAACATATCCCGACGTCTCACCCCTAACACCCCCCACCAGTCCAATTTCATCTCAAAGTTTGGCATAAAGCTATATGCCGAAAATTTGCTTGGTTTCAGTAAAAATTTCACTAGCTTTCAGTTACTTGTTTCACTGGATAACAGTAAAGGTTGCTTGCCGTATAATACCAATATGCTAGAAAAGTGTTTTGATGTTCTAAGCTTATTGTAGGTTTATATGTCTAATTCTAAAAGTAATTGTCATAGAGTTCAATTTATGCACAGCCTTTTGCGTTTCTGGTTCTCGTTGCATTGTTGTATATATAAGATTCATGTATGGGCTATTATACCTGAAATAAAGCAATAAATCAATCAATCAATCAATTTACGCCTACTTGACGTATTGTGAATGTATATTAGAAGATGGAAACTCTTCTAACGTAGCATGCCGTAACATTTTCGATTTAAGTTTTTCACGCGATCTTGCCTTTAACGGAACTTAGCAGAGAAGAGTTTAATAACTAATAATTTAAAATCCATTTCGTAAGAAAGAGCTTACAGCCAGCAATTTATTCGTTGTTATTCTACAATACAAATTGTAAAAGGAATTTTCTACAATACAAATTGTAAAAGGAATTTGAGATTTTGACCGGAACTTATTTAAGCAGAATTTTTAATTGTTAAAAGGAAGAAATATTAATAAACTAGTCTTCATAAATTTATAAAATAGATGTAATTATGAATAATATTCCCGCAATATTTGAACATATCTACGGTCAGTGGATGAATGCTCATTTAAGTAAACAACAAGGTCAATTTATATCAGAATCTAAGACTGAGACAACTATAGTCTTAGTGAGACTCAAGCATTTTTATGGTAGATACAGAGTCAGTGATAACATTATATCTTAACAGAAAGGCTAGAGATTGAATCAATCAAATCTAATCAATCAATTCGATAATCCACGCGATTAGCCAGAAATCTAACATTTAAACAGAGGAAGACTAAGCTAATTCCTAATTAATGATTAGTGTTTCACATCTTAAAAGCTTTTCCCCGTGTTGTGTTTGGGTTGTTGGAAGAATTGACCAACCGGTGACTGCACGTGTCGTAGAAGGCGACTAAAGCACTACGATCCAAACCAATGGCAGAAAGGGCATTCGGTTGGTGAGCTCCATGGCTCCCGAAATTGCAACAAAATTGTTACACGGGAGGATGATGATGATGATGATGATGATGATGATGATGTTCAGAGCTTAAAGGAGTAGATCTAGCTAAGTCATCTCTTGTTTGGGTATTCACTATTGAATAATCTAATTACATAACATGTAAAGATTAAATACAAAAAGTACTTATAACGCTAGAAATGCAGGGGCTTAAGAACTAGTAAAAGCAAACAGATAAATAAAATACAGCCCAGAAAAATTGAAAGATAGAGTTGGTGACTCATGGAGAGAGAGCAAGAGTGAGAGAGAGAAAGAAAGAGAGAGAGCGACACAGAGAGAAAGAGAGGGATAGATTCTGTAATACTGCTCTCTATTTATTTTCCAGTCTCACATTCTGCTCTCAACGTTCCAGTGAAACCTCCGGCAGAGCGACCAGTTTTTGTCTCAAATGTTCGAATCATATTTCCACGATCCATTAAAGCAACCCTACAGTGCTGGTGGTGGTGGTTTTGGGGGTGGTGGATTTTTGGGTGGTGGTGGTTTTAGGGGCGGTGGTGGTTTCCGTTGAATTGGATGAATGCGGAAGAGATATTTGCAATCGTGAATGTGAGTGCATTAAATCATAGCATCGAAATTTTGCTTCACTAAACACCTCTATTGCTTCATCGACTTTAAATTTCATTTATTTACTATTCTATTCGCTTTACATTTTTTCTGATTTTAAAAATATCCAGAACAGGCCTAAGGAATGATTATCAATGTTTGCCAAATGCGATTAGTTAGGTAAAATTCTTGCTTGACAAACGACCTTAGCGTCCTATTTATGAAAATAGACTGCTGTAAAAGTAATAATGCTTTTAGCATAAATTTAAAATTGTATTACACGTGAGAGAAATATAATATCCTGTGTTATGTCTGGGACACTGACGAATAGAAAACCATTAACTACAAGTGTCGTAGGAGGCGACATTGAATGAATTGCAGAAGGCATAATTAAACCACATCGAAAGCAATATTTTGTTTAAGCTACGATAACTATTGTGATGGAATTTCACTTTTTAACTTTGGTGTGCTTTTTATGGAGCTTGAAAGCAGTGTCTGATTACAAATATATACACTGGACCTTCCACCAGGCAGAACATTAGAGAGTTAGAGAATACCAATACATGCAGTTATGAGTGAAAATCACCATAGGCCTACAAGAGTATATCTGAAAAATATGCAAATAAATATAAATCAACAATTTCTGAGTGTACTTGGTACGCGTGGTTCAAGGAGGGAACAAAGTGAGTATGGAACTGAACGTTTTGTCAAACTACTGGAGTTAGAACAACTTTATACAATATCGGAGACCCATGACGCAAATTACTTGAGAGTAGAAAAGAGGAAGAGCACCTATATAGTGTAATTGTACACAATTGATCAGATAGGACAAAGTACGTTCTATAGATCAGAGAGGACAAAATACGATTTTTCGAACCGATAGGACAAAGTGCTTTTTATCGAACAGCTAGGACAAAAAGTACGTTCTATCGACCACATAAAACAAAGTAAGTTCTATCGATCATATATGAATAAGTACGTTTCTATAAAGCAGTTAGTTCAAGGTTTCGACACTCAACCGATTGAGTTGCTCAGGCAGCGCAATGCTATTAATTGTGCGTTATGATCAACAGTATCAAAATAAATTAGTATGTCAAAGAAAATCAAAATTAAAAATTAAAATGCACACAAGCTTGAAAGTGACCATACTGTATATGACAATGCATGGCAATACACTAAATGACAGTGTATAACAATACATGACAATAGAGTTTATATGACAGTGACAGGAAATAACAATATAGTAAATTATAATTTTCTGAACCGCTGATATGATGATAGCTTTAAAATGGTCATATATTATATGACAATACATGACAACGCAGTACAAGACAGTGGCAGTAAATTACAATATAAATTAAGTAAATCATACTTTTCTAAAGCACTGATGCGGAGAAATATCGTACAAATTTCAACGCATTCAACAAAAACAAAACACCGTCAAAATGAACTACATCACGCAGCGATATCAGAAGTTGCATATGACGAAGTGGAACTTTTTTAAATGTCACCGGGAGTCAATTGTCAGGATCTGGAATTATTTATCATGAAGTCCAATTAGATTATCCCACGCCTAAGTTGCAGTTATGAGTCCTGTCCAGGGAGTTTTAATATCTGGAGCACCTCCCTGTACTCCACCATGTTTGATTATTTATATGTGTTGCTCAAAAGGTTACAAATGAGGAAGTTCTGGAGAGAGTTGGTACAGATAGACAGTTGATAAATGTATCAAGAAATAGGAAGAAGAGTTGGATGGGACACATTCTAAGGGGGAAGGTCTATTAAAAGAGGTCAAAGAAGGTAGTTTGGAAGGAAAAAGAGGCAGATGCAGGCCAAGATTAGGTAGGTTAGATGATTTAAAGACCCATTCATATCTGAAAATGAAGAGGAAATCGGAAGACAGATAAGAGTGCGGGCGTTACATACCATGGACCTGCCAGTAGGCAGTGCACTCACTAAAAGAGAGATGTGGTGCTATGTATAGTGATCGGTTGATCGTCAGTGTTATGCCTCAGTGCGATAGAGTATATTTTTAGTTTCATTAATTAACTCTTAATTAATTTCATCCATTAACCATTCCAACCATTAATTCTAAGTAGTATTATTATTGTAATATTCACTCGCATATACTTTATCTCCAGCTGCAGTGAAAACTCAATATAGCTGACAATTTTATTTGAGATGACAGCTTTCACATTTTAACATTTATCTTGTAGAAATTGCGAATTAAAATATCGTAGAGTGATGCTCGAATGAAATATGAACAAATGCATATATATATATATATATATATATATATATATATATATATATATATATATAAGTAATATATAATGTACTAATCCTGGACCACCTATGCACCCAATGACCTCATTCATTTCATTCGGGGGTCTCATTACATTCGCCCCCTCATTTCATTCATTCGGCCACTGAGTTCATAGGTAATCCAGGATTAGTACATTATATATTACTTACCTAAAAAAATCTACATTTTCCTCTTTTCCTCTTTTCTTTTAATTATAGTGTTAATAATTATAATAATTAAGTTAATTATTGTAGGTCTTCATGTAGATATATTTACTAATATTGACTGACTTTTTGAACAAAAAAAAGGAAAATTATATCCCACGCTTTATCATTGATGTCAATCAATTGGTAGCTCCGCCTTTTTGCTCACATTGTGAACTTTCTTCTAAAGAATATTTATATGCATTTCTTTTATGTACAATTCTACCTAATAAATGGCGAGTACTAAAGTGAAATGCGAATGCGGTTATTCAATTAATGAAAACAACATGAATAAGCATATCTATTCTAAATCTCATAAAATTAAAATTGAAAGAAAACATCGCAAAGAAAATGATTATAATAATCTCAAAGATTCATGCAACTGTTGTTCAATCTGCTTTGCTACATCCATAAACGAATACTACTTTTTGAAAGATAAACAAATGTGTCTATGCTGTGATGAAATTTCTAGAGGTGGAGTGAAAAGATGTAAAGAGTGTAAAGAACTAGTTGATATCTACAAAATGGAAAGGCCTTATTTAAAAAAGTGTAAAGAGTGCGCTTCAAAACGTATGGCTGGTATTAGAAATTCAAATTCAATTGTTCAGGAAAATTCTTTTATATAATCTTTTCTTTAATAAATGGCGAGTACTCTGAGTAATGATTACGATGAATTCATTAATCTTGATTCTAATTACAGATCTCTATTGAGAAATAGCAAGATGTTAAATAAGAGAATTAAACGTAACAAGAAAGAGCTTAAACAATCTCTTAAGAAATATGAGAAAATTGAAAGAAAATCTAAAGCAGAACAAAAAGGAATTAAAGAGAAATATAAACAATTAAGATATTCTAGCAAATTAGATACAAAGAAAATCAAACATGAGAGATATATTAGAAAGCATGGTGTAACTGAAGAAGCATTGAATAGTAATATAATCAATATTACTTTTACTAATAACAATGAGAATTTAGCTGATATACGGAATAGAGCAACAGGTGGAATAATATTAGCACTCCAAGATAAATTAAGAAAATTTAAATCAGTCAAATTTCGCATGGCTGTTGAAACACAAGTATAATATTTAAACCCAAGTATAATAATACAATTAATCATCGTTTCTGCAATAAGAATATAACTATAAATGCTAACGAAATGAATAATTTACACGGTTTAATTAGAGAACAGTTCGCAAAAATTGAAAATAGGGTAGAAGGATTAAATGTAGATGATAGTGTATCTGTGCTTCAAAATTATGAAATGATTGAAATTACAGTAGTTAAAAATACAAATATGCAAGGATCCTCCTACATTGATTTACCAAAATATATTAAGGATAAAAAGGCAGTTATAAATGTTAAAAATACAGATCAATATTGTTTTATTTGGGCTATATTATCTGCTCTTTATCAAGCAAGTGATCATTCAGATAGAGTAACAAAATATACACCATATTGGAATACATTAAATGTATCTGGCTTAAACTTTCCAATGCATATAAAGGATATACATAAATTCGAACAAATGAATAACATCTCAATAAATGTATTTGGATATGAAACAGAACGTATTACAAAAGATGATACAAACGAATACTTCTACCCTCTATATAACACGAAAATAAATTCAGAAAGAGTTGTTGATTTATTATATATAGAGAGTGAAGATACAATTCATAACCATAAAAAGCAATATCATTACGCATGGATTAAGGATTTTAAAAAGCTAGTTCATAAAGCATTAAATTCAAAGAATAATTATGTTGCTATCTGTAAAAGATGTATGATTGGTTATACAAATCAAAGCGCATATGATAAACATCTCTTCTACTGTACAACTGGAAATTCACAATGTATTATGCCAACTGAAGAAAATAAGACATTAAATTTTAAGAAATATTCAAATAAATTTAGACATCACTTAGCAATTTATGGTGATTTCGAATCAGTTATAGAGAAAGTAACGAAGAAGCATATTGCATCATCTGGTGGATATTGTAGTGTTGGAGTTATTAATAGATTTGTTTCATTTCATAATGTGGATGAGTTTGTTGAATCAATCAAAGAAACAGTTCGAGAATATCATAGTATGCTTCAAAAATATCCCAAACCATATTTGACTATAGAGGAAATGGAAATTTACAATTCATCCACAACATGTTGGTTATGTAATAAACCATTTAATTATACATCAGAAATATCTAGTAATGGAAACATTTGGAATCCAAATCAAAAAGTGATAGATCATGATCATCTAACTGGAAAATATGTAGGAGCTGCTCATACAACTTGTAATTTTAAAAGAAAATCAAATACGTTTATACCAATTTTCTTCCATAATTTAAGCAATTACGATGCACATCATGTGGTACATTTACTAAATAAATTTGGTAAAGGAGATCTCAAATTAATACCTAATACCGAAGAAAAATATATTTCATTCTCAAAAATATATAAAATAGGGAAAACAGATTATGAACTGAGATTTCTAGATTCCTACAGATTTTTGTCAGAATCACTGGATGAACTTTCATCAAATCTTCTGAAGAAAGATAAAATGCTATTTAAAAATCTACTTAAATTCACAACTAAAGAAGAACAAGATGTGATATTTTGGGAAGAAAATATAGATGTTGAAAAAACAGAAACAATTGTTGATAGTGAATTTAATGTAAAGTTCAAAAAATTTAAAAAGAACGATAAAAAACCAAGAATTAAAGGAATATACCCTTATTCATTCACAGACTCCTTCGAGAAGTTTAAACATAATCAGATAATTTCAAGAGAAGAGTTCTATGATGAATTAAACTTAAAAAACATATCAGATCAAGAATATAATCAATATTTAAAAGTTTGGAATTCAATTGATGATGTTAATCTCGGTAAATATTCAGATCTATATTTAAAAATTGATGTTTTAGCACTAGCTGATGTGTTTGAAGAATTTAGAAATAATAGTTTAAAATCGTATGATTTAGATCCTTGTTATTATTATACAACACCAGGTCTAACATTTGATTCATGTTTAAAATACACTAATATTAATCTAGAATTACTAACTGACTACAGAATGCTTCAAATGATTGAACATGGAATTAGAGGAGGAATTAGCGGTGTTACAGGTGACAGATATGTAAATGTTGAAGGTAAAAACTATACAACTAATCCAAATATTAAAGAAAGCGACCCAAATCAAGAATGGTTGCTTTATATTGATTGCAATAATTTATATGGAGATTCAATGAGTCAAAAGTTACCACATTCAGATTTTAAATGGTTAGATAACGAAGAATTGCTAAATTTAGATTCACAAATACGCAATAACAAAATTACAGGAGATGAAGAAATGGGATATATACTATCAGTGGAACTAAAAACTCCTAAAACAAGTAATTTTGAAAACTATCCTTTAGCTCCAGAAACAAAGAAAATAAGTAAAGATGCTCTTTCGGAATATTCTAAAAAGCAGCTAAAGAAAGAATCATATATTGAAACTGAAAAATTAATTTTAGATTTTACAGATAAAACAAAATACACAATTCATATTAAAACATTGCTACTGTATTACAAATTAGGTACTGAATTTAAAATTAATGAGGCAATATCATTCAAACAATCCGATTGGCTTAAGAAATACATAGACTTCAATACAGAATTACGGAAAAAAGCTACTAATGATTTCGAGAAGAACTTTTATAAATTAATGAATAATGCTATGTTTGGAAAAACTATGGAAGCTATAAGAAACAGAATTGATATAAAATTATGCGATAATTGGGATCAAGCAAAATATTATATAAAGAAACCAACATATAACTATTTAAAAATATTCAATAGAGATCTAGTTGCAATACACATGAGGAAACATAAAATTGTATTTAATAAACCAATTTACATAGGATTTTGTGTATTGGAATTATCCAAACATCTAATGTATGACTTTTACTATAATAAGCTACAACAGATATTTAAAGATGTAAAGCTTACATACACAGATACGGATTCATTTGTGTTGCATATTAAGGATTCAAATATATATAGAATAATGAAAGAGAATGATGATTTATTCGATTTTTCAGATTATCCTAGAGATCATATTCTTTATTCAGATAAAAATAAAAAGGTAGTTGGTAAATTTAAAGATGAATGTAATGGAAATATTATAACAGAAAGGATTCATTTAAGATCCAAAATGTATTCACATAGAATATATTTAGAAGAGAAAGAAGAAAAGAAAGCTAAAGGTATTAAAACATGTGTAGTTAAAAAGAATATAACCTTTGATGATTATTCTAAATGTCTATTCAATGGTATAAACACAAAGCATAAATTTCAAACTTTTAAAAGCATAAATCATGACATATATACGATCGATGTAAATAAGATTGGTCTATCATCATTTGATTCTAAGAGATATTATCTAAATGCAGTTGAATCTATTCCGTTTCACTAATTACCAATAACATTGATCTCCAGGTTTGTAATGACCTTCTACAAAATATTGAAAACTCTCATTTGTTATGAAAAACTTTACATAAAAGAAAAATTCTTTCAAACAATTAATCACTAAATAAATGAGTGGACCTACTCTAACAGGTGATTTGACTAAAAGAGTTAAAAAGTATGATACAGAGGAAGAGAGAAAACAAGCAAAGTTAAAAGCTTATAAAAAATATGCTGCTAAAAAGTATTACTGTGAAATATGTGATAAAACCATGACACTAAACAATTACTCAGATCATATTAAAACAAAACTACATCTGAAGAAAATTCTTTCATATATAGAATCCTCTAATAAATAAAAGGAACAATGAACCGACTACAAGATATGGCTTTGAGAAAGGTGCTAGATACAACTTTAGAAAAATTAGAGGGTATGGAACCTTGTGAAAAATCATTGTTTCTAAAATCACCAGTTTTAAAATGTTTGGAAGCTACGCTCTGCAGAGGAATTAAACATAGTAACATTACTGATGATACTTACGTATTGATCGATAATTTGTGCTTTGAATTATCACTGATGAAGGGTATTAAGTTTCGAGATGATGATGATTATGATGATGATGATTTTAAAATAATTGAAAATATACTGCTTGAAGGAATAGATTTTAATAGACTTTCTGAGGGTACTTTAGTTCTTATTGCTCATGTGCCTTTTACGGACTCCATATATGCTAAATTAAGAAATACAAAAAAGTTAATATGTGAAAAGTGTGGTGTAGTCATATGTGACTGTGAGGAGTATGATAATGACTTTTAACAACTAGGTTATGATATACTAATCATTAATAGTTATTTAGTGACATTGATTATTATTCTTTATTATTATTATTATTATTCATTATAATATTTTTATTTTTATTATTTTATTATTATTATGATATTATTATGATAGATGTTTTAAGATAACTTTTAACAGCAGGTAAAGATATACTAATCACCAATAGCCACCCAATGACATTGATCTCCAGGTTTATAATGACCTTCTACAAAATATTGAAAACCATCCTTTGTAATATTACACGTGTTAATATGCAGAGCCCAATCCTGACCATATCGAGCTGATCTTACTAACTGACAAATAACAACTGGAGGTTCTGTAAATTTATGAGGTGTAAATCCTGATCCACCACTAAATCTTGAACCAAGTATATTTTGCTTTCCAAACTCTACTTTCATTTAATAGGTAAATATTTAATTGAAATATTTTTAAGTGGAGTTTATACAGATAAATGGAAGCGAAGTATTACTGGATATCGAAGAAGAGTAAGAAGCATTCAGATATATTTCCGGAGTCATTCCGATGCTTAATAATCGGACAATCAGGTTCCGGGAAAACGGCTTTACTTATGCGGATGCTACTTCAGGAAGATATGTTAGATTACAATAAACTATATGTATTTGGAAGATCCCTTCATCAACCGGAATATCAAATACTAAAAGCTGGCTTTGATAATAAATTACCGAAGTCTGATATAACAGAAATCCTAATGCATAATTCTATGATTAATGAACTCGATGAAAAACCGGAAGTTATAGCAACAGGACTTGCATATGATTTAGAAGATGAGGAGAAAGGAGATATTTCCTGTGAATATTATGAAGATCCAAATGATATTCCTGATCCTAAAGAGTTTGATAAACAGGACAAGAATCTAATAATATTTGACGATATTATGACAGATAAGAATCAATCGACACCTGGTGCATTCTTTACTAGAAGTAGACATAATAATATCGATTGTATATACATTTCTCAAAATTATTATCATTTACCTAGACATACTATTAGATCAAATTCTAATTTCCTAATATTATTCAATCTAGATTCCGGGGATACCGATAATCTATATAGAGATTCTGGAGCAAGCGTTGATTTTAAAGATATTAACAAATTTAGACAGTTATGTGAACAAGCATGGTCTAAGAAATATGGATATTTAGTTATTGATAAATCTAAATCAAATATCAATGAAAAATATAGATTTCAATTAGAACTTGAAAATCCTGTACAAATAGTTAAAAATATAATATCACAACCTATAGATAGAATACGTAGAGCTACAAAAACGTATACATCTTGCAACCTAACAATGTTAAGCTCTAGTCATGCCAAACATATTACATCGAAGCGTCATAAAAAAGCTTTCATATAATCTTTCACATAATAAATGGACGCACAACTTCTGAAGCTTGCTGATCTAACTATTGATCATTCCTATTATGTAATTGGATACAAACCGATAAATACAAAATTTGGAGATACTTATATTATCAGATGTACACACATCCTTAACGATGAAGAATTTGAAATGTTCGCAACTAAATTAATAGCTGCATACATTTCTGAATATTCCCCGAAAGATAAATTCTCATTCACTGTTAGAAAAAATTCTAAATACACATACGCTCAGATTTCTGGATATAATCCAAGTTCATCATATATTCGATTAAATTAACAATGGGAATTTTTTATTTTACTAAATGGAAATATATTGTCTAAAATGTAAAAGTAAAACTTCAACTTTAAACTTAATTGAATCTGTAACTAAAAATAATAAACCAATACTTAAAGGAAAATGTGAAATTTGTGGATCTAAAAAGAATAGATTTATATCAAAGTCTAAAACTGGCGGGGATACAGTTTCATCTGTAATTTCTAAAATACCTATTGAATTTCATTTAAGAACCCTGAAGGGTAAAAAATATTCATTCTGTGGTCCCAATACAAGGCTAGAGGAAAGATTAAATCCTGATGACACACCAAAAGAATGGTCAAAACCTATAAATAAAGTTGATAAAGTTTGTTTAACACATGATTTAGCTTATAGAGATTCTGATTTAGGAAAGGGAACTAGGCGTGAAGCAGATAAGAAGATGTTACAAGAACTTGATAATCTTAAAGATTTGAATTTTAATGAAAAATTAGGTAAAGCAGTTATTAAGCCAATTATAGCTACAAAATATAAATTAGGTTTAGGAACATTAAAAAAACAAAATCGAAGAAGCTAAAGAATTACACAAACCCATAATAAAGAAATTTAAACGAAGAAAAGTTATAGTGTATAATATAGATGATATATGGTCAGCAGATTTAGTTGATATGAGACAATACGCAAAGCAAAATAAAGGATTCAATTACATTCTCACTGTAATAGATGTATTCTCTAAATTTGGTTGGGCAATACCGATAAAAGTTAAGACAGGTAAACAAATGATTGAATTATTTCAACAGTTATTCCAAGAAAGAAAACCTAAAAAATTATGGACTGATGCAGGAAAGGAATTTATTAACAAAGAATTTAAGAAATTCTTAACTGATAATGAAATAGAGTTATATCAAACGTTCAATGAAGGTAAGGCTGTTGTTATTGAAAGATTTAATAGAACTATTAAAGAAAAGATGTGGAGATATTTTACTGAAACAGGAAGTAATAAATATTTAGATGCTTTACCTAAACTGATTCATGAATATAATAATACAATTCATTCTACAATTAAAATGACTCCAACTGAAGGATCAAAGTTGGAAAATGAACACAAAATTAATTATATACCACAACCTACTAAAGAGAAACCAAAATTTAAAATAGGTGATAGAGTTAGAATTTATAAATATAAAAAATTATTTTCAAAAGGTTACGAAACAAATTGGACTGAAGAAATATTTACTGTATCTAAAATTATCAATACATCTCCTATAACATATAAAATAAAAGATTTAAACGGTGAAGATATTATCGGATCTTTCTACAAACAAGAATTGAATTTATCATCATTTTAAAAATGCAGTTAATAAATGAGTTCATTGGTAAGGTTTAAAGAAGAGTTGATGAATGGAGAAAATCAAGAATTGCTCAAGAAGGTATCCACTCAAAATAGAAAATTAAGGAAAAGATTTGATGATGAAGTTATTGCTAAACAAAATGTACAAACAGAGCTAAAAGAAATCTACAAACCTATTACAGATACACAACAGTTAACTATCAGTAAGCAAATTACAAGAACGGATGATTTGTTTCAACAATTGTTAACAGATTTACAAGGTAAACATGATAGATCATCACGATTACTTGCAGATATTATTAGAGGTCTAGTGAGATGTAAGGAAGAAACTAGACAACAAGGTTTAGATATTATCAGCTCAATAGCTAAACAACCATTATTAGCAGAATTAATTAGCAAATTAAATAACTATCCAGAATTAGTAAAGAAAATTATGCCTCTTGATGGTATAGAGAATCTTAATGAACAAGACAGAAAAACACTAGAGCCTTTAAATCATCTCAATGACGATGATCTAAGAACACTCGTACAATATTATGGGATACAAGAAAAGATTAAAACCTCAGAATATCAGGAGGAAGTTGTACAATTACCTACTTACACAGATTCTGTATTTCAAGAAAGTCCAAGTGATAATAAAATGTATAAAGAAGTAATGGTTAGTTTAATGAAAAGAAATCCTGGAATAAATAATAAAGGTAAACATGGAATCGTAACTGTTTCGCCTATCTTTTATTACGAAGAAAATGATCCTGATACTGTAAAATTTGGTAACTACCATATTCTATTCAGAGATAACAAAATTAAAATTGCAGACAAAGAATATATTCTTACACAAGGTTTAGAGTTATTGTTGAATAGAGTTAATCCCAATTTAGATGAAAGAATATTAGATACAGATTTAAATAATTATTTAACAATATGCATTGATTCGGGATTAGATTACAGGCAACATCAAACAATAGGTAAAAAGTTACATAGTGTTCTTACAAAACTAAATAGATTGAATGAATTGGATAAAGGTGTTCAAGTGATTGGTAATGGACTAAATACAATAATTCTATCAGATAATGTAGATACATTAAAAGAAAGATTAAATCTATTGATTGGGGAATATTCTGCAGGAAATAAAAGTATGTTTAATGAAATTAATGCTATTTTAGATATTTTATTCAATAAAGGAATAATAACTAAGAAACAACTAAGAAACATTATACGCAAAATTAAATAATAATAAATGGAACAGAAATTAATTAATTTACTTGAACCCATTTCTGCTTACTTTCAGAAAAAGTCTATATCTAAATCTATTCTGATAACCTATGATAATTCAGCCGAAGTTTATACTATTAAATTTCCTAATCCTATTATTCTTAATGATTATGATCTAGAAATTGCACTTGTAAATTTAGAGACATGGTATAGTTTTGCAAATATTACACTAGCAAATAATAATTTTAAGTATTCAGTTGATGGTGGAAATACTTGGAAATTAATAACTATTGAAATTGGAGCATATCAAATTGAAGCAATAAATGATGAGATTCAAAGGTTGATGAAACTAAATGGAGATTGGGATTCTGTTAGTAATGCTTATTACATAACTTTATCACCTAATACTTCAACTCTGAAATCGATTATTGATATAACAAATTCACACTATAAAGTTGATTTCACAATACTGAACTCACTAAGAAGTATATTAGGTTTTGATGATATAATTTTATCAAAAGGACGTAATGAATCACAATATATTGTTAACATTATCGAGTTCAACAGTATATTTGTTAATTGCGATTGTATAACTGAATCGTTTGTTAACGGAATATCATCTCCAGTTTTATATTCATTTGGACCTAAGGTGCAGCCAGGTTTTAGAATTGTAGAATCGCCAGTTAATCTTGTTTATTTACCTTTGAACAGGAAAACACTGAGTGAATTTAGTATTTGGATAACAGATCAAGATGGAAGACCTATAGATTTTAGAGGAGAGAATATTACATGTAGATTTCATATTAGAAGCGTAAAATAAGGTTATTACTCAGGATGTACAAAATTAAGCGAAAAAATATATATATAATTTTAAATTAATGATTAATAAATGGGTCTCAAGCTAAAGAGGAGAGAAAGTAGAAAAGTAATATGTGGAAAGGGTTATTGTCATTGTAGAAATAGAGAATATGTAAGTGGTAAAGGTTTTGTAGATATTTTAAAAGTTTTATCTTTACCTAAAGACATTGGTATTAACTCTCCAACAGAAGCAATAACAAATACTGTAAAGTTTGCTGATTCAACAAAAGCAATTGTTCAAGAGATAAGGAATAAAAGAAAACCTGAGTTACAAAATATTGTTGATAGAATTAATCAATTTAAAATTGGAACTGGATTTGCTTACGTTTAGTTTTTTCATTAATAAATGGAGAAAGTAAAGGAGTCTTATTTGGAGCTTGAAAAATCTTTTAATTATGATGAATCTGTAGAAAAGTTTCAATATAGAGTTTATGATCCATCTCAAGGAACTGCACTTAATGCAAATGGACAAGAAATTAGAATTCAAATTTTAAGTGAAGATATCTGGTCATTACCTTGTAAGAGTTTTCTTTACATTGAAGGACAATTACAAGATTCTACAACTAACCAACCTTATGCTGCAAATAGTTTAGTAGCATTACAAAATAATGCTATGATGTATCTCTTTAGCGAAGCAAGATATCATATAGGAGATCATGAAGTTGAGAGATTTCAATATCCAGGTCATACTACAACAATAGATGCATTATTGACTAAAAGTAATAGTTTCAATGGAATGGATCAATGTTGGAGCTTAGATTCTGGTAATGGAACACCTCAAACTTTGAGTGAAATTGTTAATTTAGTAGCAGGAGATATTCCAGGAAATACTGCTGCTAATATATTAACAGCTTTACAAACAACTGTTACTAGATTAACAGAAGGACTGATCAATCAAAATAAGGGATTTGAAGAAAGAAGAAATTTTACATCTGGATCATTTGCATTCAAAATTCCTTTAGAATTTATATTTAATTTCTGTAAACAATATGGAAAGATTATTTATGGATGTAAGCATTCAATTGTTTTTCCTAGACAAACTGATACTCAGGCAATAATACGAAATGGTGGAGTTGCTAATGCTGGTAAGGTAAACTTAACTAAGATACAATGGCATATTCCAGTAGTTACAGTAAGTTTAGAAGAAAGAGGAATTTTAAATGATTACATTAAGAAAAAGGAATCGTATCCGCTTTGTTTTATGAACAAGAAATCTGAGAACACTATTGTTCCCCAAGCTACTGAATTTGCTTGGAGATTATCTATAGCTTCAGGTATCGAAAAACCTCGGTATATCGTTGTAGGCTTTCAATCTCCAGCAGCTAATCAAGCAGAAACTAATTATGCTATATTCAATGCTAATGTGCAAGTAATTAATGCTTATGTTGAATTGAATAGTGAAAGATATCCAAGCAATGATTATATAACTAATTATGACAGTAATCAGTATGCTCAATTTTATAATTCGTTTAAAGAATTTAAGAAAAGTTATTCTGAAGATGAAGAAGAGAATGATTGTATATCGTATCAAGCTTTTAAGAAGTTGTTTAGGTTATACGTATTTGATGTATCGAAACAGTCTGAGAGACTTAAAAATACTGTTGTAGATATCAGAGTAACTTTTAAGTTTAGCGCAAATGCTCCCGCAAATACTACAGCTTATGCAGTTGTATATCATGATAGAATTTGGTCGATAGAATCAGATGGTAGTAAACAATATATCAGATATTAAATTTTTATCTAAATAAATGACTTATTATCAAACAAAGTTTACATTAACTAAAAGCCAGATAGAGAAAATTGCTATTGCGATTAAAGGCAATACAGAAGTTACTTTGAGATTAAGTAAAACAGATATGAACCAACATGGATATAATTTACCATTAACTGCAACTCAAATAAATAAATTGCATGATGGTAATGTTCATGATTTAAAGTTTTCTTCAGCACAATTAAAATTTATAAGTAATAAAATAAAGCAAGGGGGGCTTTTACCGCTAGCAGTATTAATTCCTATTATTGCTGCTGCTTTGGGAGGAGTAAGTACAGTTGCAGGAACTGTTGCATCAAGAGTTCAACAAAGTCAAGCTGATAAAGAAACTGCAAGACATAATAGAGCGCTTGAGGATCAATTAAAGAAGACTGGAACAGGTAGATCAAAGGGAAAAGGGTTAAGATTATAACCACTAAATGGATAGTATTCCTGATAGGGCTCTTAGTAATATTGAAATTGAGAATTATTCAAAAATGTTAAAAATTAAAAGTTTTAGGGGTTGCTATATGAGAGATGAATTGAAGAAATTAAAATCTTGTAAAGTTGAGTGTGGAATATTAAATTTAAATTTATCTAGTGAAAGTGGTAGTCATTGGACTTGTTGGTTTAAAATTAATAATGAAAAATATTATTTTAACAGTTTTGGTTTACCTCCACCAAAAGAAGTAATTGAATATTTAGGATCACCTATTTTATACTCTACATTTCAATTGCAAGGATTGATAGATCAGAATTGCGGTAAATGGTGTCTGATTGTACTGAAACGATTAAGTGAAGGATCCGATTATAAAGATTTAATTTTATCTTTAGTTAAATAGAATGACGAATAATGTAAAACAATTTTTGAGTGATAAGCTAGAAGATTGTGAAGCTAAAATCAAAAATTTGAAAAGAAAGAGAAAAATAGTTCAAGTAGCATATGGTATAACAATAGTTACATCATTAACTGTTTCAACAGTAACAACTACAATATCTGGAGTATTTGCATTGCCATTACTTCCTACAGTAATCATTACTACATTATCAGCTGTTGGAGCCTTATCAACAGCTATATCAACTAAATTTAATCTCAAAAGTAGGAAAGCAGAACTAAATAATATGATATCTAGGTTAGATAGATTGAAACAACAAATGAATTATGTGATGAAGTGTAACGGAGATTTAACAGAAAAGGAATCAAATGATATTATAAAAGAATTTTTATAGTAATAAATGAACACTGTAGATCTATTTGGTAGACAATCTAAAAAGCTAGAATCTAATTTAAAACTGTTGTCATATGGAGGACTAAGTTCTATAAACGATTCACTATCGGTAAAGATAGATCCTAATATCAATAATATGCTAAGCCTATCTGCAAATGGTTTAATGGCTAATGGTCTTAAATTAACTGAGGGAGGCGAATTAAATATGAAAAATAATAAACTGATAAATGTTAAAAACCCCATAGATAGTCAAGACTGTGCTACGAAAGATTATGTAGATAAAACCAGTGTCGAACATGCTTCAAATTTAAATAAATTAGAGAAACAGTTGTTAGGTAAATTGGATAGAAATAGTGAGATAAACATGAATAATAATAGAATTATAAATGTTAAAAATCCTGTAGATAATCAAAATTGTGCAACCAAAATATATGTAGATGAAAAAATATCTCAATCAGGAGAACTTGATATGAAAATTTATTTACAAATTTCAATGAACAAGCCTGAGATAAGTATAGAAAATTTAGTGAAAATTGCAAAGGCTGTATCTGTTGTAATAGAGAGGGAACCAGATCTTCAGAAGTATACATCCTATTTTAATAAAATGCGTAAAATTGTTGTCGCTTTATCAGCTGAGGAAGGAAAGAACATTTTTAATGATTTTTTATATATTCGTGACTTGGAAGTGTTAATAATAAAAATTATTGAAGAACTATCGAATGATGTGTTCATAGAATTGAAACAAAATTTAATGAGAGGAGATTTAGTTTTGACACCAGAGCCAGGGACTGTGCGTAGAAGATATAGAAGATTTATAAATCAAATTGTAGCTAATAAAATGAGAAATTCAAATATGAAAGAGCTGATAATTCAAAAGAATATATTACTTATCGATTTAGGATTTATATACTTAAGTGAAACATTATTGACTGAGGTTGTATAAGGGTACTATAGGTACGTTTAATAGAAATTACAAAAACTAATCAAGAAATATATAGGATAAAGTACTGAAAAATAGTCTGAAAATTGAGTTATCAATACTAATTCTGTCATACTTTTTCGATATATGTATCAATACCAATTCTGTTATACATTCTCAATATATATGTCCGATGTCAAAATATCGCATACTTGAGCGAACTAAGTTCGCCGAAGTATGTTAGGAATGTCTCGGGTGAAATTATTATACACAGCTACAACAAGGATGTAATAAGCTTAATTAAATTAGCGTTGGATCACGTATTGATATATATATATATATATCTTTGCATGTTATTATGAGAGTAATATATAATGTACTGGTCCTGGATTACCTATGAACTCAGTGGCCGAATGAATGAAATGAGGGGGCGAATGTAATGAGACCCCCGAATGAAATGAATGAGGTCATTGGGGTCATAGGTGGTCCAGGATTAGTACATTATATATTACTTATATATATATATATATATATATATATATATATATATATATATATATATATATATAACTGACAAGAATGATATTTTGTTATCAAAGGAAATTACTTTTGCTAAAGTCATAAAGTCATCATCATCAGTTCCTTGCATGCTGAAGAGAACAAAGGGCGGCGACATTCCTCTATTCTTTTCTGTCTTTAGCAACCATCACAACATCTGCCCATGGATTGTTCAAAGTTTTCAATTCTTTGTTGGTCGTGCTGAACCAAGTACTTCTATGTCTTCCTTTTTTCCTTTTTCCTTGGCTTCCAATTTATTGTAGGTGTTGCATATCAGGCATTCTTAATACGTGATCCAAAACCTTACCCTTCTTTCGACAACTATTTCATCCAATTTACTTTCTCCAAACCTTTCAAGTACTATTTCATTTTTGATGTGCTCCCAATAATGATTTTTAGGATTCCTCTGAGACATTTTTGAAAACAGTTCATTTTGTGTTTTATTTTATTAGTACTTTCCCAGATTTCACACGCATAGGCCTACATCAAACGGGCTGTACAGTGGTTGAATAATTTTTTCTTCAGTTCTAAATCAATTGTATTATTTTTCCAAATATGTTGCAAGACGTCATATGCCACCGATTCTACATTTCAAATATTTTTCACTTGATCCGTTTTGCGCTATTGTGCTGCCTGGACACGCGAACTTTTTTACTCTTTCAACCTCACTGTGACTAACTGCTATGGTCTTAATGTAATGGCACAAAAATATATTGAAAATGATGGAAGATAATTTGCTTAGGTCGAGTTACAATAATTACGTGTCAATTGATTTAATATAATGAAGCCATGGCTAGATGTGAACACCCTGGATCAAATAAAGGAACGCTACAAAGATTCGAATTCCAGGATTGTGAGATGCACGTTACGACTTTGCCACTGGCTCCGTAGTACTCAATACTCGACCGCGGATCAGTATGTGCGGGATTCAAATCCTGGGCTCGCCCGTCACTGACATCGCTTTCGAGTGAAGAAACTGACGTTACCCTTAACTTTTAGCTTTACTTTACGTTCATCTACGTCAACATCGCTGTATCCATGGACTGGCTTCCTTGGACTCGCTTGCTTTAAATTCGCTGATTTGTCTCAACAGTGTTAGATATTGTCATGGATGACAGTAGCACTCTAATTGCTGTTATGTTATGTTACCAAGGTGCCTTGTGCGAACTTCAAGAGTAAAGTTACGATGAATCAATGCGGGTGATAGTTCAGGGGTGATAGTTCAGGGGTGATAGTTCAGGGGTGATAGTTCAGGGGTGATAGTTCAGGGGTGATAGTTCAGGGGTGATAGTTCAGGGGTGATAGTTCAGGGGTGCAAATATAATATTCAAACTCTGACGTTCACTATAATATCAGCAAAATTCATGCAGAGTGCAATGAGTAAAAGTTAATGAATTCACCATCAAGAAATATTATATCCCTGATCCGGTCAGTTGGACTTCCTGTTTTAGGATATGGAATGTCGTGGGTTACACAAAGAATAGATTTCAAAGCTTTTAGTGAAAGTCACTGATATTGTATTAACCCAGTGTCGTACCTTGGATCCTAGTCAGAATTTAAGCGGAATTGACGACTCAATAAACTTGATCCCAGTCGCAGACTGCAAACTTTTAGGTAGTTTTGTACTGAAAGTGACCAAGAAAGGTATGGTCACCCATGAGCCATTGGACAGGTGCCAGCATGTATAATACGGTCATTTCACGTCCGAATCTAAATGAAGCACTGAAATTCCTTTTATTTTCTTTTACGTTTATAAGTAGGCCTATAATATACACTTCTTAAATGAATATATCGAGTACTGAGTTTGAATTTGCGGTTTACATGAACTTCATATTTGCTGAGCTATACATTTAGTTAGTTAATTGGTTCTGCGTATTGTAGTTTAACATTTTGGCAATCGTGATGTTAACCATTGAATAATGTCAGAAAAGTTAGAAATGAACTTCTTTATTACTTCTTATAATAAAAACGTGTATACTAAACAAAATCCACATATACATTACATAATAACTACTCGTGCACTACATAATAACTACATGTACACAAAACACATATAAACACTATATATAGGCCCTATAAACGTGGATTCCTTGAACCGCAACGAAAGTAATTAATTTTATGTTTTTTGCTTATAAAATTGCAAACAAGTACAGAGATTCACTAAATATTATTAATAGTAACTTTATGAAGTAATTACACTGAAAGCAGTCTAACAAGCGAATCATCATCGTTCGTTTACCCGCAGAGAATTTTAGCATATCATATATTATATACTATATACATACTGTATATATATATGTATGTATATATATATATATTATTAATATTAATATGTATATATTATATACTAGATATATACATAATGTATATATAGAAGATATATACATACAGTATACTAGATATATATATATAGATATACATACTCTATACGCATATATATATACATATATATACACACTATATATATATATATATATATATATATATATATATATATATATGTATATATATACTGTATATATATATGTATATAAATGATATACGGTTTAGATGTAAAACTACTAGAGAAATCGTAGCTGCTGTAGATTACCTATTGCACTAATGTATCAAACAATTCACATCGGTAATACCGCAGCAAACCCGGCGTAACGCATCCAGACTAATTCCATACCTCGTTGATTATTATAAAAATGCGACAAGAAGCATTCAATATTTTCAGCGTCTTATTATTATCAATTCAAATTGCTTTTTGTCAGTATTCTTAGGCCTTCACCTGACATCCTGAATTGTGTATAGGGCCTACTCTTGTCTTTTACAATACATGTGTTTCCTTTAGAACGCACTCAGTCTTTCTATGGGCCCTGCGATAAATGTTTTGCATAGAACTGTTCTTTATAAGAAGCACTTTTCTTAAAATAGGAATTGTTACCATATGTTACGAAATAATTCTTATTCGCAGTCGGTACACAATTGAAATCCTATATTTAATTTAATTTCGTTCTTAAACCGTTATTTTACCATAGTCTACATCTCCCTCTCTCTCTCTCCCTCTATATCTCTCTCTTTCTCTCCGTCTCTCTCTCTCTCTCTCTCTCTCTCTCATTCTTCACTTCATGCTATATAATTATGTTTATGTATGTAACTTACTGATATAACTATATTCAAGTGCAATTTACTGTCAAATCTACTAATTTCATATTTATCATTATTTTTGACATGAATAATTGCAATTTTGGTATCTTGAGCTGTTTTTAATTGAATTGTAGCCTTTGTGGCACTGTTGTGGTCGGGGTACTGTTTCGTTCAATTTCATGGATTTCAAGAAAAATTTTAGAAATCTCAGTAAAGTTTCTAAGCTCCGAATTTGATTTCATTATCTTTCAGCATTGATAAAGTTGAAGTCTACAACACGACACGCAGCCGTGATCGGATATCTTACAGTGCAGTAGAAGTATAATTTAATTTCTATATTACATAGGTTTTCAGTTACCTGAATCTCGTGTGGATGGATGTACAGTCTCCATCCGCTGGAACTCATCACGTGACTTCTCCTTGATTCTTTCTTTCTTCTTCAGCCATTCCTGGGTGCTCCAGTTTTCCCTGAGATGCTGAGACAGAAAATATATAAGTATGTACTAAATCAGTGCATTTAATACAAAAAACAGTGGGTTCAGGGCAATGTCACCCCCTGCGGCAATCAGCAACGTTTAACTTTCAGCGGACTAAGGAAGTTGATAATAATAATTATTATTATTATTATAATTATAGTAATAATAATAATAGTAATAATAATAATGATAATAATATTAAAAATATTAATAGTATATAATAATAAATGTGCTATATTAAGTATTCAATGTGATAACAAACGGTTAAAAACTAAGACTTAGTTTATGGTATGTTTGTTAGCTGGAAATACATGTAGAGTCAATGAATGGTCGACCACGGAAATTCCAGACCGACACTAGGTAAATCCTTATTGATTTAATCATCCTGGGATTGCATCAACCTTTATCCAGGAGCAGGCACAGTTCATGCATGAATAACATCTGCAACTGTTAATAGAACACAAATTTTTAATTCTATAGGTAAAACTGAGGAAGGCAACTGGAAACCACTTCAGAAGCCTTATTTTTTCCCAAGCTATGGGCTACATAAGGTATGGATAAGGCATAGATTTTGGGAAGGGATTAACTTGTTGATCTAAGGAGTACTCTTATGGAGCGAGAAAGCAGACTTTGAGTATGAATATGTACTTTGAACCTGCCATTTGGCAGTGTACTGAAGAGAGAGAGAGAGAGGTAAAACTACACGCCTATCAAGTAATCTCCTGGAGCTAGGTCTGAAGTTATAACTATATTATGAATCTATATCGATGACTGAGAAATCTGTATATTCATATCTCTTCAGTATCATTTATATCCAATTGCTTTGAGTGTGGAAAGAGAATCTCTCGACTTCGAGCAGCAGGCGACGTCTGGCTCATTCGTTATTATGTTAAATTCGTTATTATGTTAAATTCGTTATTATGTTAAATTCGTTATTATGTTAAATTCGTTATTATGTTAAATTCGTTATTATTCGTTATATAATTATCCTCTTACGCACGGAGTGAGGGTGTGATCATAGGAATATAAGTTCTTACAATTTCTTTGCATATTCACATATAGGTTTAGAAAGCAATTTACTTAATTTATGATTGTTTTTGATTTGAATGATTTATGAGATTGAAGTGTCTGATGCATTCATGTTCATTGATATGATGTTTGCTTGATGTGTCTGTATACTGTGATTTCTCATATATCTTTTTTAATTTTGATTCTAATAAACTGAAAGTATTAAACTATACACATGCTATTAAAACGATTATTTAAGCACAAAATTTAAACAAAATAATTCTAATGAAATCTAATACAATATACTATATATAAGCATACATGTATGCGTAGATATATTTAAATTTTAATATATATGAATTAAGTTGAAATCATATTCACAAGCAAAACGCCTGCTATGATAGATGAGCTTAAATACTTATAAATCTACTTCTTTATTCGTCAACATTTGACAGGAAGAAAAATAACACAAAAAAATTCAAGCAGTATAAACATAAAACGTAAGATCAAAATGGCATCATAGTAAATCGAAATAAATCACCGCCAATTACACAGAGTTAATTGTATCAAATACTCACCTCAGCTACAAGCTGAAACCAATATAAATCAATATCTCTTTTAAAAAAACATGTTAACATTCTAATGTAGAACATCTACATAGGATATACTTAGAAAGTTTTTTTTATATTTTAATTATTTTTAATTACGTTTTACAACTTAATACACGACTGCTTACCTTTCTTTGGTGCCGAATCCTGTGATGAATTCTGTTGCCTGGCAGACTAGGGTCTTTGCCATTTATCATAAAATTGCTCAAAATATTTAAAAGTACAAGTAGTGACAAAACCAACTGCAAGTTTATTCGATGACTATTCATGTTTACTTCAAATTCTACAAACAAGTTAATTGCCGATGTAGACATTTTGCATATATTTGCATAATTCTTATATAGGCTACTTTATATAATTTTATTTCTTCTTCTAATAAACTCATCATCTGTATAATATATATTTTAATATAATTCTTTCTAAGGCTTTCCGAAAGCTGGATTTATCCTACCGTTTAAAGGATGACCTTGATAATAAGCTTTCCTAATGATTAGAAGATACCAGAGGTTCGAATCTCGACTTCATTTCATTGTCTTCTTCACTTATTAAACTGAATAGTAGATCCAGTTCAGAATTTCAAGCCAGTATTCTTGCTTTTAGGTTCGCCAGCATTTTATCAATGAACTAATTAATCACATTATGTCATCATCATCATCGTCATCATCATCATCATTTTCCTTTAAATCCCAGTTTAAACAGGGTCGGGATACGAATGGATATTATCCATTAATCAAATCATATACAATGTAGAAAATACCTCCATGGAGAGCCTTTATGAGGTTAGCGTGATGATACCATCACGAAGGCTTGCAGATAGCTGTATAGACGTTACAAAAAGGCTTTGCACTTATACAGAAAAACTTTGCATTTACATACTTCTATTTTGACTGCTTTTGGTGCTTAGGGAGATAAATCACAGATGTAGAACTTCCTTCATAAGTTGCAGTTCTGCATGCAGCTCTTCTATAACTTAAATTGTAAAACTAAAGTTTGACGTCTGTTTTCGCATCACAAGGGATTCTGTCAGAGACGGTCTGATCGAGGTTCGAACCGATAGCCTCCTGCTTCTTAGGCAAGCAGTCTATCCACTCGGTCATCCAAACGGTACTAGTTCTAATGATACAGTTCAGTATTTAATATAATTAGTCGAAGAGAATTTGTTTCAATATGCTGTATGTCCACTGAAAGAAACCACGATTACATTAGAGTTAGCAAACTAATTAATACTAATTTATTTACTAATTTTTCTTGGCGTAATTTCGAAGAATTATTTCACTATTTCATTTAGTCTATTCGTGAAGAATTTAATTCCAATTTGTTTAGTTATATTCTATAAACTATTAAAACTTAAATGTTGATCATATATTTCTAACTACAATATTGGTTTCAGAAGTTCTACTCCGTTGAAAGCAATGGAAAACCATTTTAGAATATTTGGCTTCATCTCGCTAAATCTTGGCATTATCTGGCTGGAACCAGTGGCGAAGTCAGTAAGACACTCGAACGCGGATCAGTATGTGCGGGGTCCAAATCCTGGGTTCACCCGTCACTGACATTGCTTTCGAGTGAGGACACTGACGTCAACCTTAGGTTTACCAGCTTTTAAAGTCATATAAGCCATAGCGTTGACCGCTTGAAATGTATGACCAAAGCACTTGTATAGCCTATGCATTGAAAGGTATTTTTTCAGATATTTGATTAAAGTTTTAAAGTAATAATAATAATAACACACATTATAGTCAAATGATCAACTATGTTGATATATATCACTTTTAATACCACATATGTTATATCCGTTATGCAATTTAGTCCATTTTCCGTGTAGCCAGTCCAGTGAATGTCCGAGATTTTACTCTCAGATCAGCGCGGCTGGGATTCGAACCCACGAAAGTTCAAGTCACCTCAGGGTCTGTCATTTAAAACTTCATGACGTTATCTACACCATTAACCATTGCGCTATTGAGACATTCATTATTACTTAGACATTATTATTGAGTACTTTTGTGAGTATGCATAATATACCTACCCATATTATGCCTACCCATATTATGCGTCACAATATTTTTCCAGTAAACATTTCCTGAGTAGGCCATAGTATATCCCTAGCACAATAGTGGTATGTCTCTATTTCTATAACATTTTAACGAATTATTCAAATTTTAAGCGCACTATGAGTTGACTTCTACCACATTAAGTATATGTAAAAAGCTAAGGTAAAGCTAAGCTTAACGTCAGTTTCCTCACTCGAAGGCGATGTCAGTGACGGGTGAGCCCAGGATTTGAACACCGCACACACTGATCCGCGGTCGAGTGTCTTACCGACTTCGCCACTGGCTCCAGCTGGTTATTAAGTTCTATTAACTGGTAGAATCGAGAGTAATTTTTATGTTAAACTGTTACAACGACTTAATTACCTCACCCACTTGGTGATTATTCCACTGAGCACTCGAACCTCTACAGGAAAGAATCCAGGATTGACAGATCCGTTGAAGCGTGTAAAGAGGATAGCTTCGCTCCACCCGTGTGCTTCCGTGCGTGCGGCAGACATGTCCAAGCTTTACAGCGTCAATTACAATGAACGGTCTTTAAAACTAAAACATTTTGAAGACGTATTTTTCAACAAAATTTAGCATCTCTTCTTTTAACTTTGATATTGTACATTTTAGATAATCGAAATGTGTATTATGTGCTAGCTGTAACTTCATGTAAACAGGATTGTTTTCTCAGGGAATGACGCCCCTGCTCAGTAAATGTTAGTCCAGACGTCCCAGAAATTGCATTATGGCGAGGAACAGGACGTTAAATTCTTATTGAGTGATTGATTGATTGAAACTGAGGAAGGCATAGGAGGCCAACCTCGTCAAGTGCAGAATCCTCCAAGCACACTGGTATGTGGACATGAAGAGGAAAATGGAAGACAGAGAAGAGTGGGGGCGTTATATGCCATGGACTGCCAGTAGGCAGTGTAACAAGAGAGCGAGAGACAGAGTAATTTTATGTCTGTTACATGTATTTACACTTTATAGTTGAGATATTTTGGATTTTTCGAATTTACTTGCTTTTCAAGCAGTACTATTAACTATTGTTCTAATATTACTTTATAGAATTACTATAGTTGCTCGACGTTAGATATTGTCATGAAAGATGGCATCAATTTAGTTGTGTGTTATTTTGACCAGGATCGGGGTGGTGTGGTTGTTGGGTCAGGCGTCCTAAACGATGAAAGAACTAACTTTGCCTTATTTCAAACCCCCAACAATTTGTAGTCTTGCCCTTCAAAGGCTATGAAGCAAAGTTTAACGTCAGGTTTCGTACCTCAAAGGAACTGTCAGCGACGGTCCGGTTGGAATTCTAATTGACGAAAGCTGCTTCTCAGGTCGGTTTTCTGTCCATATGCCCTGCGGCCATCCAACTACATAAAATGGAATGTAATGTCGTGTTTCGTTATTTAGGCATTGCATTGTTTCAGCATTGTTTATATTTTAATTTGACACATAACGACGTTGTTCTAGCTACAACATTTACTATTCGCTGTCATACGATTATTTATGCAATTGTACTAGATATGTAATGTCACTGACTAATTGCGGTACTTGCATTACATAAGGTGGCCGTGAGATCAGACAAAATCGTTAAAACATATAACGACGTTGAGAAAAATTAGTTATCAACATTTGAACTTTAAATAAGATAATACATGTATGTTGTAGAGGTCCTAGTTTATACATGTATAGTGAAAACTATCAGACATCGACTGATGGATAAACAGGCCTATGAGCAGACATATCAACAGGCATCCCGACAGACAGGTCAACAAGTGTAGCGACAAACTTGATAAACTCTATGATGTAAATATCGGACCTTGCACAAGGATGTTAAAGATTCATATTCTGGATCGATTAGTTGAATTTAACAGCTTAATTTAATTTATCTACAATGCATTGCAACTTTAGATAACGATTTGTCTTCCAGTTTCTCAATCTGAAGCAGATTCCAAAAAACTGCATAAACAAGCAACAACCAACAAGTGATTCTGCGCTCCCTGAATACAGACGTTAATGTCTGTGCCATTAAATGATGCTATCATTGCTGTCACTGCTGCTGTCACTGCTGCTATCACTGTTATCACTGCTGCTGTTACTGCTGCTGTCATTGCTACTCTCACTGCTGTTGTCAGTGCTGTTGTCACTGCTGTTGTTACTGCTGTCACTGCAGTTGTCATTGCTGCTGTCTCTGCTGCTGTCACTGCTGTCACTGCTGTTTTCACTACTGTTGTCACTGCTGTTGTAACTGCTGCTGTCAATGCTGCTATCATTGCTGTCACTGCTGCTATCACTGCTGCTATCACTGCTGCTGTCACTGCTGCTGTCACTTCTGCTGTCATTGCTGTTGTTTCAACAATTCAGGCTATATTTCGACTTATAAGCGCTTCTGAGCTTGTCAGAAAGTCTTCCGGAGTTTAGATTTATACCACTCAAGGCTATTGTGTTTGTTAGCTCTCTCGATTGTTTTTTTACCTTTCTAGATCTCTCTGTCAATGTTCATCACGGTATTCATCAACGGTTTCTCTCCATGCGTGAAGATTTTTATGATATTATTTCAAGATGATATTATTTCAAGATTTTTATGATGTATTCATCCCCACACTTTAAAGAGAATCTGTTATCCACATCATATCTAGACGAATGGCTCTGTTTAGATTCACATTATAGCACCTCACACGTAGCGATCATTTTCATCATTAAACAACCTCGCTGTGACCGTTGTATTAGGTAGGAAATAGTTTTCACGATGGGGAGAGGTAAGAATCTAAGAAGTGGGCTCACTTTTGTGTTGAAATTATCAGGAGAACAGCTTTCTACAATAGCAGTCACTTCCGTTAGGTTTAAAAGATACTATCAGCTAATTGTTAATTGTCAAAGAAGTCTCAAATTTATATTTTTTTCTAAATGTCTAAAAGTTACTACTAGTTAATGGCTTGTTCAAAGCAGTTCGAAGTTTCTATTTTTTATCTGAATTGTCTTTTAAGTTTGTTATACTGCTCCTTCTGAGGTTCTCAGGCGGTTAGATGATGGTTCAGAGATATGTTCTAGAGCCTAGATGGACCGAGAGCACATACGAAATGATTCGCGAACTTATGCTACATGGTCCGCAAGTAAATACGAGGTAATCCGCTAAAGCTCATAAATTAGTGGACATTCATTATACTTAAACATGGAAATGCAAAGGAAATGATGCAGCAATTTTAAAGTGAATAATACTAAATTATAAAAACTTACCGAAAGATTCCACATCATACTTTAAAATTCTAATTCATCTTTTGTGGAAAGACTATTAATAGAGGTCAAGAAGGTGGAATGGAAGGGAAAAGAGGCAGAGAATAGGTATCTTAGATGATTTAAAGACCCACGCATATGTGAAAATGAAGAGTAAAGCGGAAGACAGAGAAGAGCGGAGGAGTTATATACCATGGACCTGCCAGTAGGCAGTGCACTAAGAGAAAAGACCATTTCTTTCAGACATAGGGAATAGCAACCCCCACCACTTCTAACTGATCCTCGACAATGACTTCTAGCGGAGTGTCAGCATGATAATAGCGCTGCGTATGCACTGTAAATGCAAGTCGGATGTTCCTGTAATGATCAGCTGTTTGTAATTATGTGAGCGCGGAAAAGCACAAGTAAATGGTCATTTTAAAAACCATACATCTGTCGGTAATGCATAATGCAAAGAGTAAAGGCTTCTGCTGGAAAGAAAATTACTTTAGAAGTCGTACAAACTCAAATCAATGCCAAAGAAATCTAATTAAAATTTATTTTTAGAGCTTTAGGTATATTGTTTTCAGTGAAATATTAGTGTACAGGCCTATTGGAATAAAAGGTAACTTGTCAATTCAGTACAAAAAGTTAATCCATTAAATGAGTACAGTACTGTAAAAATACTGTTCTTAGGCTTAATTTTACTCTACTTATATTGACTGAGTATTGAAGAATTTTCAATGCTTTACACCTTCAGACGATTTGCAATTTAATGATACATGAATTTAACTTATTTAATTTAATAATACATGTAATATACATAATAAAAGAATAACTTCTCATGAACGTACTTGTATAGCAAATAAGTAGTTGAGAATTTATTATTTCTTTATATTTCTAAATTAATACCATATGATCATACGTTTTCATGTCATCTTAAATTTAAGAAAGCTTGTTATTTTTCTCTAATTCCATCCATTAATTTCTATTATCTTTTGATAAACATTGATCCCCAGCATCTGTCATATGTTCTCTGTGAATGTTTCAGAATTTTTTATTAAAAAGCTCAAGTCCAGTTTAACGTCAGTTTCCTGCTCTATAGCATATCAATGAGTGACGCAGATATTGTTATGCATTTTTTTAGCTTAGTATCGTTTATTTGTTCATCACAGCACAGACTATACAAACAATAGAAACGTGCATGTACTTAGATAAACAAATAACAATACGAAAGAGGATACCAAAAATAGCCATAGCTCTGTTCGGTAATACCATAATTAGCAGCTATAGTCTACATAAGTGTGAAATACAAAATTTTCTATTACATTACTAATTACAGTAAAACCGTTGGTAGCCATACAATTGAACATTATCCAATTAGGAACTGGCCAGACACTGGCAAGTGAAACTCAAAATAAATTTTAAAAAAACATCTCTAAATCACTACAAATTAAATAAGTAAACTAAGTTCATATCTCCAAATAGCAATAAAATTACTATTTAAACTAAACTTTAAAGTGCAAAGAAAATAACAAAACAAGAAAAGGAAAAATACAATGAAACAAATGTAGTGTCTAATTTTAATGTTATGTACAATAAATCTGCATTACATTGCATTTTTTGCATTAAACATTACATATATTTTGTTATACATTAATACCATAAATGTGTTATGTACATGTATTACCCGCTTTGTGTCCGGGTTAATGAAGAATAGAGAGACATATGTTTATTTTTGTTCACTTATCACATAGTACAGCAGTCAACATATTACAAATATACTTTCAGAATAGACGAAGCGTAGACTGCACGTGACGTAAAAGGCGACAAGGCACTAAAATGCAAACCAAAGTTTAGAAAGGAATTCGACTGATGAGCGCCTGGGCTCAAGAAATTACTACAAAATTTCTTAATCCCGACTGTAGTAAACTTAGATTTAGGAGAAGATGATAATGCTGTTATATAAATGTATAATTATTGTACATTATTTACTTTATTAATAATGTATTATATATGCAGTATACACGTGTATGTATGCTATGTATGCGTTATGGACACTTGATCGAAGTATCCAGTTGTTTCTACATTTTTAGATCATTCATGAGCATGACATTTCAGAGACAATAATAATTTAAGCTTGAAATCGAGAGTAACGTAAAGATAGCTTCGTCAAATCATCAAACCTAAAAGCTATTTGAAACATTCAAATATCTTACATTTTCTGTTTTAAACAGATGCTTGACTTGCGTTTATTAAATTAACACTTCAAGAATGACATTTCAATTCATTGCGTGGATACTGCTGATAATGACATCGATATCAGTTTGTAGTGGTTAGTTTAAAAATTGCTTACTATACATATGTGTTAAGTGTTGTCAATAACATATTAGTTGTAAATCAGTTAATGTTTTATTTTTTCCGTTTGACAATTTTAGTCAGATAAGCTAATTTTCATAGGGTAATATGAAGCAGCACACTTCTTTATCTTCATGAATAGTTTCACTAATGTTTCTTTTGTTCATCTAGGTCGCACATATATCTAATGTCTAAAGTCTCTAAAGAAGTTCCTAAACAAATTTAATTCTGGCTTTCCATATAAAATGCATACTTATTTATTGGCGGGTAGATTGTGTCTTATAAATGTGGCCTATCCTCACGGATCTTAACAGGGGTCTGAGTTTATGAATAAATTAATCGACCGGTTCATTTAATTATAAAGGTTTAATGGTTTAACGTCCGTATCCTGATCCAAGGATGATATAAGGTACGTCCCAACAGCAATTTATTCTTAAGCATTTATTCTTAAGCATTTATTCTTAAGCATTTATTCTTAAGCATTTATTCTTAAGGAATAAAAATACTAATAATAATCATTGTATTTCTGAAAGAAGAAGACAGAGGAGCGGAGTGCACTGAAGATCTGGCTGATTGTATGGAGGTATACTGGACTCAGTACGCTCTGAGAGCTAAAGAGCTGGGCTTGGGACTCATGAAGACTGTGCGGCAAATAGATTTTATGGAATACTGTAGGTTCGTAGTAGTTATATATAGCTTTCATTTCACCACTCAGGTAGCAAGACAAGAAACAAATTACAAACAATAGTACAAGTAAACACAAAAATAACACTGAAAAAATTCTACACAAGCATATACTCAATCAATCAACTAAAAATTAATAACTAAAACTTAATTAAATGATTGCCTGCGAAGTTATAAATTTGTAATAGTATAATTTATGCCAATCCGTAATAAATTAACTAAATGTAATTCAACATGACTTAGTTACAAGTCAACATCATCATCTTCCTTTGAAGACAAGTTTAACTGGGGCCGGGATAATAAATTCAATTACAAGTAAGTCGCTATAATTCAGTTATAATTAACTGCAATGAAGTTTCAGGGTGATTAATAAATTATCTTAATGAAGGATGAGCTATTCTCAGACAGAGCACTGGACACAAGGGCTGCGTATAGATAGAAAAATTAGTATTTTAAAAATAAAAATATTTATTTATAATTAGGCAAGTTTCACTACGGTTACTGATCAGTAGGTGCAGGGTTCAAATTCAGAGCCTTTCCGATTAATGATCCTCGCTACATAGAGGAATCTGACCTTAGACTTTACAGAAAATTTCCCAGAAATGAGCATAGCAGTCGTCTGTAGCAGATGACCACTATGAAGATGAAATTAAGAAGATGACCACTTAGAAGATGACCACTAAGAAGATGACCACTAAGAAGATGACCACTAGGCAGATGACCACTAAACAGATGACCACTAAGCAGATGACCACTAAGCAGATGACCACTAAGTAGATGACCACTAAGTAGATGACCACTTAGAAGATGACCACTAAGCAGATGACCACTAAGCAGATGACCACTAAGCAGATCAGATGACCACTAAGCCGATGACCACTTAGAAGATGACCACTAAGCAAATTATCACTAAGAAAATGGCCACGGATGACCATTAAGTATCAATTCCCATTAAATTCAATGTTAGAAACACAGCATGAAAAAATAAAATATTTTCTTAATCGGGAACAGTTCGCCTCGGATTCTGCCATTTAAAATTGCATGACGTTACTTGGAAGATATCAGGAAACTAGAGGCATTGGAAATGTGGATATGGATAAGAATGGAGAGGATTAGCTGGACTCAAAAGGTTGCAAATGAAGAAGTTCTTGACAGAGTTAGTACAGATAGACAATTCATAAAGTATTAAGAAGTAGGAAGAAGAGTTGGATAGGACACATTCCTAGGGTCGACAGTCTACTAAAATAGGTCATAGAAGGTAGAATGGAAGGGAAAAGACGCAGAGGCAGGCCGAGATTAGGAATGTTAGATGATTTAAAGATCCACACATATGTGGAAGTGAAGAGGAAAGCGGAAACAGAAAAGCACGGAGGCGTTATATAGCATGGACCTGCCTGTAGGCAGTGCACTAAGAGAGACAAAGACGTTGCATGACGCCTCCAATCACTACGCTATTGAGGCATTCTTATTTATTTAATATTTATTTTAGCCGCTACAGTGAGCTATTGGCCTGCACGGAGACGACCCTGAGTAAGAAGGATTGTAAGGACGTGTTCACATCGGATGATCGACTGAAGCAAAGAAGTCTCCAAGCATTCCACGAATACACGTGCGTCGATAGAGCTGATAGTAAGCAATAACACTCGTATGATAAACTTGAGAATAAATAGTCCCGTCGAAAGTCGCATCTGTTCCGTACTAGCCGACAAACGTATTTATTTAGTACGGAATTGTAAAGAAAGCAATTTCTATTTTAATATTATGATAACTTTATATCATACATTTATATTTAATCATAGATATAGATTTATATCATATTAAATAACTTTATATCAGAAATTTTTATCATTTAATTTATATTTATGCAGGAAACTACATAAATATGTAATATTTAGGTAGGCCTAGTTGCATATTTTCAATATTCAATGAATACTGTAGTCTGCAAGTTTCTAAGATTAAGACTAAAACTAAAATTTGTTCTGTTACCTATTTAATTACATTTTTACTTCACTTTTACAGTTTTATATATGAACTGAAATAGCATGTTGATTTGTGTTGTGTTTTATTTATGTTGTATGTGTTTCTTACTGCCATGATTTGGTGAAATAAAGATTTTATAGTTTAGAAATAAATACGAATAGCTAACTTTCGCACTTATGCCCTATTTTAAACTATTTTATGTTTAGAGACGATGCGGCTTCAATTCGTACCCGCGTCCTCCTGCTACCGAGCAAACGTGGTAGCAAGTTTATTTCTTCAATATGTACAACTTATTAAAATAATTCAATTGAATTTATTTATAAACTAATTTTTATGACATTTTCGAAAAAAAATTCCTTGTTGCAGTTGGAGACCCGGGAAGGAAATGTTTCTATTCCATTCCCGTTCAGAAGTGTTCATCACTGGAACCAGCCACTTCCTCCTGCGAGTAAGTACAGCTGGTAAAGCTAATGTTAACGTCAGTTTCCTCACTCGAAAACGATGTCAGTGACGGGCGACCCCAGGCTTTGAATCCTGCACATACTGATCCGCGGTCGAGCAGCTTACCGACATCGCCACTGGCTCAAGCTGTCCTCTTAAACTTTCTGTGATGTAGCGCTGAGCTTGTAAAATAATCATTCAGAGACACTTTCCGCATCCCTTTCTTGTCTCTCGCTTAGGCGCTTCTTCTTCAGATTAGGTTGGATTCAATAGAAGATCATATTATGCTAATTAACTTCAAAATCTTCAAAGTTTGATTATTTGACTAATATTAGTCACATATCAAACATATTGGCAGTAGTGGTAGTGGCAATGGCAATGATAATGGTCATGGTATTGGTACTGCTTGTGGTAGAGGTAGTGATAGTGGTAGTGGTAGTGGTAGTGGTAGTGGTAGTGGTAGTGATAGTGGTAGTGGTAGTGGTAGTGGTAGTGGCAGTGGCAGTGGTAGCGGTAGTGGTAGTGGTAGTTGTAGTGGTAGTGGTAGTGGTAGTGGTAGTGGTAGTGGTAGTGGTAGTGGTAGTGATAGTGATAGTGATAGTGGTAGTGGTAGTGGTAGTGGTAGTGATAGTGGCAGTGGTCATGGTAGTGGTAGTAGTACTATGTTGTTTGTGATGTTACATTTTTTAAATTAATTACTAATATTTTTAAAATTTAATTAATTATTTGTTGTCACATGTTTGCAGATACAGCCAGTATTTAGAATGTTTGAATGGTTTAATGGACAAGAATGAAGCGTGTGGTGCTGAGGCCCGGTTATACACAAAAGAATTCTATAAGATACAAACTAGATTGAACACACTGTGCTCATAAGCTTAGCTAGGTGATAATGTATGAGCTTTTATACTGTAACTTGGGCTGAGCAGAGTGGCGTGATTGGTTAAATGCTTCACTGCGGAGCAGCAAGTACATAATTCAAATCTTGGGCTCGCAACGCCATTGACACGATAGGTCAATTATATTTCTACAACGTAAACTAGATATGATGGCTAGTCTTATACTTTATGCAACTACCGTCTTAATAAAAATCGTCTAGGGCTATAAGCTTTATATACCGATTGTAGATTAATTTATACTTACGGTTTTTCCATTTGATATATTACCATTAAATCTTTTGTTTTATATGAAGTTTCCTAATTTTTCTATTCATGACAATTAAGATTAAAGAAATATAGTAATTAAATGGTTAGGAAGATTGAAATTTCAAAATCAACTTAAATAAATATGATTGGAAAATTTAAGCAGATTAATAATTGACAGGAGTCATTTAATAATTTACAAGAGTTTGGTAGGAAAATTACAGTTTTAAAATAAGGGTGAAACTACATTTCAAGTCAAGATATTTAGGAAATGCTCAAAACAAATTCTTGGCGATCAATTATATAATACTTCTATATCTGCTTCAGTAGTCCCTTGCGATCATTGGCAGTTATATCTCTTGATTCAATTCTCAATGCGCTAGAACAAATGGTAGGAGTTACATATTGATGAATCACTCTGACCTAAATGAATTTAAATATAGGTATAGTATATATCAAATATAGGTATAGTATATACCTAGATTTATCAAACTTTATACTAAGCAGATTTCATCGAAAAAATGTAAACAGTTTTATCGGGCCACATTTCAGCGATATCTGCAGAGTTACTTGTGAAAATGGTGACATCTATGCTGCTAAATTCAAATCGGAGACCTCGTTGCTAGGTATTCTGTGTTCAGTTGTCTATAAGAAGAAATGAGAGTTTGACAGCCGATACCGGTCACTTCTAAACACTGTTGTGGTTTCTGGAAAGTTTCTGATTTCATCCGCAATATAAACAAATAATGACTCCATGTCTTGCACAGAATTCAAGTTACCAAGTGAAGTCTGACCTGTGATTTGGTGACATTTTTCACACAGATTTGTGTTTTCTTTTTCAAAAGGTGTCGATCACATGTCACTTGTGTTAACTGATGAAAGATTATTGTGTAAAATTTAGATTTCTTGCAATGGCGGAGAAAGGAATTTTTAAAGGGAGCCGAATTTTTTTGGACAGCGACCACATTTTTTGCTTACGCCCACACCTTCTCTGGGACAGAGTTCAATTTTTTACTGACACCGTTTTTCAACTCTTAAATACATATTTACAGGTTCAAATAGTAAAGAAAATAATAAGATATAGCATATTTTAAATATTTACCGGGGGACTTAAGGAGCGAAAGCAGGTCCGCTGGGTTGGAGCCAGCGGCGATGTTGGTAAGATATTCGACCGCGGATCAGTATGTGCGGGGTTCAAATCCTGAGCTCGCCCGTCACTGACATCGCTTTCGAGTGGGCTAACTGACGATAATCTTAGCTTTACCAGCTTTACTTTACTAATCTGTATCCACGCCTGACTTTACGGCTTTATCTGCACCATTCTCTCTAGTGTTCTGTTAAATGCCAGGTTCGAGTCGCATATTCTCAACACTACTGATTTTAAACTCTTCAAAGAGGAATTCAAACTCTACAGGTTGATCTCCAGACAAAGGTGGTTAATCTATCACATTTTGCGCAGTTTTCAGCGAGAGATATAATTTCTGAGGTTATTTTCCATTTTCTTCATCAGTTATAGCATGTCGCACCTTACATTAACGTTTGATGAAATCTGCAATATCCCGGACACTACAAAAGCTTTCTATAATATCTGCATTCTTAAGATAGAAATTTGTTAAATGTTCGAGCTTCATGAAGACAGATAAATAAATATTAAACAGATAAATAGATATAAATAACTAGGATAATGTTTATAGAAACAAGTAAGATTAAAATCCAATGTTAATCATGCCAATAAAATTTCTTCGAAACTTGAAACGGATGTTGAACCAGGTTTTATATTTTAGTCTTTGTCCATTCTCACAAATAGGCCTACAGCTATTTCTTTATTATGATTGTTCTTCTTAACGTCTTGAGTATTATAATATTTCCATATTTACGACACACACATACATGTATAATTTAGTGAATTAATAACCTACGTAGGCCTAGGTAGGCCTACATATCTATCACTACTTGCATCATACACTGAAATTATAAGCATAAAACTAAGATGCGATTTTTAATGTTACCGTTAAAAATGAATTTAGGTGAAGAAAAAAGGCTTAAATTTTTCATTAACCGGTCTTGTAGTATTTGCTACACTTTTGGTTAATCAGCTTATATCATGTTTAAAAGAACTGGCACTAACTCGTCATGCTATGACGTCATGCTATGTTAATAGCAATTTATAATAGTAAAGTATTATATAATAATAATAATAAAAATAGTTAGATAATATTAAAAATAATTATATCGAAAATAATTATATAACGCAATTATTTAATGATAAAATAATTACAATTAAAGTATAATATAATGATAACAGTAATTTTTAATAGTAAGTCGCCAAGCTATGGCGACACGAGACACTTTGACGAAGTAGTTACGTTGTCTTGAACTGGAGTCTAGAATACACGAGAGGACAACTTTCAGTTCATAGAATGGTTTGAACCTTAGAATCTTAACTCGCCCAACTCAATCGTCTGAAAATTGTAACAATAACAAAATATCGCTTACTCATGACGAATTCGAATCCAGAACCGACGACCTGTCTAAACAATTGTCTCGCTGTGAAGCTGATGTTTTTATCTCGGGGTGTAGGTCTATCTAGACAAGATGTTATCAAAATTTTTATCTAGGACTGTATAGAATTCAAGATATACAAAATTTTGATACAATTTTGATCAGTCAAAATTGTATCAAAATTTTGTATATCTTGAATTCTACAGATCGGATACATTTCAGGATATCCTTTGTTTATCCGCTTTGTGTCCTGGTCAATGTAGTATAGACCAACCGCTTACTGTTAGAGTCGAAAGAGACGACTAAAGATCGGACGTTTGCACAGCACTAGGGACCACTAAACAGGAAGAGAGAGAGAGAGAGAGAAAGAGAAAGAGAGAGTGAGAGAGAAATTGCTGCAGATTTAATGATATTGAAGTTAGTACATTCATTATCATCATCATCATCATCATCTTCCCTTGATTCACAGTTCATCCAGAGTCGGGATATGAATAGACTGTATCAAATCCTCTCTACGATCGTGACCAGTGATCTCTTTAAGAAGTTAGTACATTATATGACAAATTTTAAAATCCATCCTTCTTTATAATTTTTTCTCCTGTAAGTCTTACTTTGTGTTGGGTAGAAAATATATAATCACTGCAGTTTGTACATTGTATAGTAAATATATATTTATATATTTTTTATTGTGTAAGTAAATCAGATAAAGTTGTGGCTATTTTAGATTTCGGTCACTCCTCAGAACTTTTCATCGTAATCTCTAATAATCTAATAAAGATAGATAATAATAACAATAAATAATAATAATAACAATTAGAGTGCTACAGTCATCAATGACAACATGGAGCACTATTGAGACAAAATCAAGCCGGCGATCAATAAGAAGATCCAAAAACGGTGCAAATTCCAAAATCCAGATAATCAGTCCAGATATTTTATTTACATGAAAATCACAATGACACTGTACACTATATATAGAACGACGTGAAAAATGGACATTCAGGCCCGAAGGCTCTGACGCATGCCCACGGTATATACAATACTGATTAAATTAACTTGCTAAAGGCTGCAATTCCTCAATTGCATTGTCACGACTTCGTTGTTTACATAAACCTTTAAAATTCAGACATCAACTTCATCAATTTATGATATAATTTAATACTCAAACCAGCTATGATTTTACTTTCTAAAGTGAAAGTAAAATCATGAATAGTTATCTCTCCCGCCCTCTTTCTCTTTCTTCATGTCTTTCTCCCGCTCTCTTTCTCCAAGTCTCTCTCTCCTCTCTCTCTCTTTCTCTCTCTCTCGTTCTCTCTCTCTCTCTCTCTCTCTCTCTCTCTCTTTCTCTATTTATCTCTCTTTCTCTCTCTGTCTATTCAAATTAATATTGACAATAGTAGCAAAGTAGCAGGTAGCACATTGCAAACATTTTCACTGTTCCTGGCTATTTTCAAATTATACTTCGAACTATATTAGTGGACCTTTCAGAACTTGCTTGGGCCTGGTAATTGTCCTAGATTCTGACACGACTGTCTGATCAGATGCAGGCAGCCTATAAAATAGAAAAGAAGGTCGGAGATTTAGGTTTGTTCTTTTGGTCACCAAATGAATCGAAGATGTCAAGCAAAGCACTCGTAGCATTCCTGTTTGTATCTGCCGTAGCTCTGATTCAGGTAAAATTTAAGAATTGTAAATGTGATTTAATTACCTAAATATCAATTACAATTGTGTGATAATTAGAGCAATAAAAATTACAAATAAAATATAATTAGAATATAATAAAATATATATTTAAAATGTAAGTACTACCAGTAAAGTTTAATCGACTCCACCTTGCTCTATCCTCAGTCAGAGCACAAATGCTTTCATTTAATATACTTAAATCTTAAATTATCTTTAAGATCTTTTACTAATTTTATCGCGTTTGTTTGTTTTACAACATCTTTGTATTTTGCCTGAAATTTTGCATTCATTTAAAGCAAGTCTTACTAGTGCATTTTCAGATAACCTACGCAGATGTCCAACCCATTTTAGTCTACGTGTTTTGATCATAAGATTCCTTTTTTCTCATTTGTTTTGCCACTACATATAGTGTTAGGGAAATGTATTTTAAGTTTTTCTTAAGAGGCTTAATTCTGTAGTCCTAAATAGATATTTGGTGGGGGGTCAACGTAAGGCAAAATCTTGCTAAATTTGTTGTATGTCTTTGTGAATTTTTAATGAAACTGTTGTAAATTGCAACAAAGAATTAAATTGTAAGATAACAATAAAACTTAATTAATGGCAAGTATTATTATCTTCTCTACTAATTAATATAACGTATTTAATAACAATACTATCGAGAGCTTTCAGATTACAACATACTAATAAACTGTAAATACAATCATACAATATAACAATGTAACATGTATATTCATGTACATAATATTATATGCTATTAGAATTGCAAATATTATTACTATTATTATTATTATTTATTATTATTATTATTATTTTTAGTATTATTATTATTATTAATATTAATATTATTTTTATTTTTATTATTTTTTTTTACCCCGGTGTAAAGAACCTGGGGTTTGATAAAAACGATTCGAGCAATACGTGCTGAATCGCCGCCCGGCTACTCGAGGTCATCAATCGGCTTAAAAGAATTGTTGAAGCAGACTGCATTAAATCTTTGCAAAGTCATGGAAATCATATTATTATTATTATTATTGTAATAGTTATTATTGCAATTTTAATTGTTATTATGTACAAATTATTATTTAATTATTATATATGTATATTATGTAAATATGACTTTAGTTATTGATTTCTATTGGTTTCCGCTTTTAGTTGAAGCGAGTATTTTGATCCAATAACTGCACCTCTACATGTCAAATTGTTGGTGGTTTATTTCGATTTACTATGATATCTACTTTTATTTTACTTTTTATGTTTGTGCTGTTTGATTTATTTTCTTCCTGTCAAATTTTGACGAATAAAGAAGTAGATATATATTAACATATTAATAGTAATTAATAAATAACATAATTAAATGATAGAAATTTAATAAACTTATCATTAACTCTCTTTAGTGCACTGCCTACTGGCGGGTCCATAATATATAACACCTCCACTCATCTCTATCTACTATGTTCTCTTCTTGTCCACATACTAGTGGATCTTTAAATTATTTACAACATTCCTGGTGATATACCATTATTCTTGGGGGATTCGGCTTACGATGAGGTGGGCCCCCTATGCCTTCCTCAGCTTCGACTAACAGTTACTGGGCAGGGGCGTCATTCCCTGAGAGAACAATCCTGTTTACCCATTATCATTAACTAGAAATATAATATTATCTCACGATTAAAAGTCAGGTGCTTAAATTCAAGCTCTCTAGTTAGATATTGGGGATATATTACCCCATAATAAACGGCATCAGAGTTATCCTTTCAGCCGGCGCAATATCTATATAATTGGAATTATAATATTTAGTAAGCAAGTATTAACTTATCATTTTCCCGACCCTGGTTAAACTGGATTTAAGGGAAGATGATAATGATGAATAAGCAAGTAGTAACTAATAGCACGACTGATCAATTGATTGATCCGCAGAGCGGAGCAGGAGAGGATGTACGGGAGGTGGTTAAGAACAAGGTCAAGTTGGCTAAGGCTCTGTCCAAGGACTACGAGAAGCTCATAGCACCTGGGAACACAACGCTGCAAATAGGCGTGGCCTTCATTTGTGCCCACTATGATGAGTCAGAAGAACGACTTCATACCAGGGTCTTCGAGAGATTTGTACGAATATTTTCATTCTAATATTAGCAAGTTGAACAATACTGCATCATAAATCAGATGTCAGTTTATAAATGATCCTGCTGGTTTATCTAGCAATTCTTAACAACGATATTTTAATAGCACTTAACACATTTTTAAGAAAGATTTTTTGTTAAAGGTTCGACAAATGGTTTCTTTGTCAGTACGTAATTCTATCTTTGAAGTTTGAACAGGCTTAATTTGTTACAGTAATTTAAGGCTTTCTTTATGCTGGTCTATGATAATGTGCCTCTCAATTTCTAATAATAATAATAGTAACACACCTGGGTAATTTAAAATACTACTACTAATAATAATAATAATAGAAATAAATAAAAAGAATACACTTTAAGGTGAAATGATTAACTAAGGCCTTGTTAAAATCCATTAATTTTAATACCACATGTTTAGACCGTTATGCAATGTTTTCCATTTCTTTGTAACCAGTCCAGTGTATGTCCGAGATTTTACTCTCAGATCAGCGCGACCGGGATTCGAATCCACGAGAGTTCATTTCACCTCAGGATCTGTCACTTAAATCTTAATGCTTTTACTTGACGCCTCTAACCACTGCTCTATTGAGATACACACTGTATAGACTGTGTTTCTTAGCACTTTGTGCTGATTTGAATCTGTTGTTTCCTTGGAAGATGAAACATAAAAATCTATTATTTGGTTATCCATAAATGTATTTGTAATAGAATTATTAAGGGTTAGTTCAAATTGAGGGAAGCAAGCTTCAGATCTCGTAAAAAATCTCGTTCAATTAAGACACACATGTAGTGCACAGTGAAATCATCGTGCTCTTCATTAAAGTCGTCGTTATCGTCATTATCATCACCATCATAGTCATCATCGTCATTATCATTATCATCATCATCATCATTATCATCTTCATCATCATCATCTTCTTCTTCTTCAGTAGAGTTACATATATTTCGATATATTTCGCAGAGCTGGAAGGACTGGAGACTGACTTGGAATCCTAAGGACTACGGTGACCTAAGAGTCCTTAAAGCCCCTTCCAACCTCATCTGGACGCCATCTGACGTAAAACTGTTCAATGCGTAAGTGTCCGGGAAGTATACATATATATACAAGTATATAGGCCTATATACGAAACGTTGATCTAAAAGTTATGAAAACTGTGTTGAAAGTTGCTGGAAGATGTGGATTACTTACTAAAGCTAACAAAGTAGAAATCGAATAAGACAACACAATTGAAAGTCAAAATAAAATTATGTTTACATCTTATGTTATCAAGTAACCTAAAAGAAAGAGTATTTTCGTAGTAGATAGCGATTTAGTAGGCTATACTGGGCTATATTTGTTGCATATCAAATAGGGCATTGATGAAGCTTTCTATGTAATAATTGAATTAATGGCAACTATTGATTTCACACACTCATTTAGGGCTTTTTTTTAGTTATGAAGGCAGATGACTCCAAATATAGGCTACATGCAAATGCCAATACAACATCCGTATGGACTTGAGAAATCGATGCCAATCGATTTCTTATATATATTATATATATACGTGTATATACATGTATATAATTATATATATATATATACATGTATATATATATATATACATGTATATATATTATATATATATACGTGTATATACATGTATATATATACATGTATATATATATTATATATATACGTGTATATACATGTATATAATTATATATATACATGTATATATATACATGTATATATATAGGCCCCTATATACATATATATGTATATATATACATATATATGTATATATACATATATATGTATATATATACATATATATGTATATATATATACATATACATGTATATACAGTATATATAAGAGTCAATATACTTATATATAGGGGCTTATATAGACATGTATAATTTTTGTATATATATATATATATATATATATATATATATATATATATATATATATATATCTAGAGTTGGCGAAGGTCCAGTGAAGGAGGAAGTGAACGCAGTGATACTGAGTGACGGGACGGTGTACTGGATATCCCCCGTGTCCTACACCACGCTCTGTGGCCCCGGGGAGAAGTTGGGCGACAAGAAGGGACATTGCCATTTAACGTAAGTCTCACAAATTATAATAATCAATAATAACAACAATAATAATAATAATAACAACAATAATAATAATAACAACAGCAATAATAATAATAACAGCAATAATAATAATAATAACAACAATAATAATAACAACAATAATAATAATAATAACAACAATAATAATAATAATAATAACAAAGTATACATAAATGTTACTTCAACTAATTCGTTAGTCAATTAAGTCTTTGGTGGATTAATTAATCAACCATTCAGTTAATCATTAATTCGTCAAAAAGCTGTAAAAACGATCTTAACGTCAGTTTCCTTACTCGAAAGCGATGGTAGTGACGGGTGAGTAAAGTATTTTGAACCCACACCTAATGATCCGCGGTCAGATATTGTTCCAACTTGTTACAACATCGTCACTGACTCTAGCCTGCAGTTACAAGTGATTCTTGTCCACAGGTAGACCTACGATGCACTGAAATGATGCTAACGTATTATGTCTTGTTTGTGTTAACACTCAACAGAGTATACATTCATAGACATTCGATGCTAATGAAATGTTGACAACATATTTTATTTTGTCAGTGTTAACAATCAAAATATTTATGGACTTTCGATGCTAATGAAATGTTACTAACACATTGTGTTTTCTTTGTGTTAACAGTCTATATGTTCATGTACATTCGATGCTAATGAAATGTTACTAACACATTTTATTTTATTTGTGCTTACAGTCTGTGTTGATGTAATTCGATGCTAATGAAATGTTACTAGCACATTGTGCTTTATTTGTAGTAACATTATCTATGTTCATGTACATTCGATGCTAACGAAATGTTACTTACACATTGTGTTTTATTTATGTTTTAACAGTCTGGGTTCCTGGACACACGATGTCGACGATCTACCATATGCGCTGTTTAGAGACGGCGCAGATCAAAAGTATTACCTGGACGATTGTCCCAACGTTATCAACAACCTAAGCGTTCGCATCAAGACGACCAAATACGACTGCTGCCCCGACCCTTACCCCTCCCTGGAGATCGACTTCGACCTTGAGCCGAGGACAGACTGGAAGCTAACTCCAGCCACTGAGGAGAAGAAGAAAGACAAGAAAGCGCAGCGAAAGTTTGGGGTGGATTGCGAATGGCCTCATTGTGTGTAGTAGAAACGATTCTACGAAATCTTCTTCTAAGATATTGACATTTAGGCTAACTAATTCTAGTTGTATTGGTACTAAATGGACTATACTTAGTTCAGTATAAATTGCATTATTATTATTAATTCAATTTATGCTGAACTTAAGGTAAATTGCAAGAAATTGCAGTAAATAGTACCAAGCAACCATTATGGTGCTATTTTGCTTATACCTGAATGTAGTAATGGTTTAAATGTGTGGTATTAAAAGTGATAGATATAGTATAGATAGTATCGTATAGATATATTATCAACATAGTTGATAATTTAACTATTATGAGTGTTTTATTTTACTTTTAGTATGTCACGAGATAAAAACCTTATATTGGTTTTACAAAGTCAATAAAGCTATTAAACGTATAGTTATTAAACGTAAAGCTATTAAATTTTATAGTTATTTTAATTTTGTAGCTACTTTCCGTTGTTCTGCATATTAATCTATAGAATAAGCAGTATTGCATAGGAACAAAGTAAAAATACTTCGTTACAAGTAAATAATACTCAAACGATATTTTTATTAATCTCTTAGTGCCCAGTTTGCTCCGGTACTTTTTACTTGTAGCGAAGTACTTTTTAGTACTTTGACTTGTACTTTTACAGCAGCTGAAACTAAGAGGGCGCTCTACTTTAGAGGAACTGTTTTGTGGTTATTATCGCCATTTCTTTATTAAATACCAATTGATAGGAGTAACAAATACAATGTAAATGCACCAATACCATATGTATGGTTTAACGGTTAGTTTAAACACGTATAATATATGAAGAACAAAAGGCTCAAATTTAAACTTTCTGACGTTTATATAAGTAATGCATCAATACATATTTCAAATAACTTTACAAATTTCAGATTGGCAATAATTGAAGTACCTTATTTGTAAGTGCTGGAAGCACAGAAGTCTAAAAAGGTATTCCAGCAGGAAACTGACGTAAGCTTGTCCTTAGCCTTAGTAGTTTAAGTTTACACATAAATCTCGGTTATTTACTTAGGTGTTAGAATATCCATCAAGAATTTCTTTGCAAATGGTGTAGGATTAATCATATTTCTAAATTTAATACCACCGCTAATTATGAAGAATTGACATAATTGAGCAGACGTTCATTTTCTTACGCAGCACCCACAATCTAGAGCTCTTTAGCTAGTAATCTTCGCTCTTGTTTTTCTCTTTCAACTTTCTCTAGCAAGCTTAAGACTTAACTTTTAACTTCGCTTTAGTTTAAGATTTCTAATTTCTAATTTAATTAAATCGGACAACTGTAAACTTTAAACTAATTTAAGAGCGTGCAAAACTTTTTCTATAATTTTAAACTGTTTCTTTTAAAATTATGAATGCTTTTACTTTTTACTCAAAAATACTTCTTATCATCAAGTACTTTGTTATTTTTAATGCAATAGTATGCTGATCAGGTACTTTTTACTTCTACTGTAAGTAGTCCTCCGAGTAAGTTTTCAACGCTGATCTCCTAGTGCACTGCCTACTGGCAGGTCCATGGTATATAACCCCTCCACTCTTCTCTGTCTTCCGCTTTCCTCTTCCTGTCCACATATGAGTGGATCTTTAAATCATCTAACATACCTAATCTCGGTCTGCATCTGCTTCTCCTTCCTTCCATTCTATCTTCTATGACCTCTTTTAGTAGACTTTCCCTCCTTAGAATATGTCCTTTCCAACTCTTCTTCCTATTTCTTAATGCATTTATCAACTGTCAATCTGTACCAACTCTCTCCAGGACTTCCTCATTTGTAACCATTTGAGCCAAACTAATCCTTTCCATTCTTCTTTAATACTTTAAGATCTGTCCCAACTCTCTCAGAAACTTACAACACGGATAATTAGATAATATTTGTCGGTATACTTCAACCCATATTCTCAAAAGTGAAGAAACCTGGCAAGTCAATACGATACGATGTGTTAATTAGGTGCCTACGTCAAAGAGCGGGCAATACATCATGCACGTTTTGCAGTAAAACTATGCAGCCATGCTATAGCTATGTTATATACGATACCGCGCTGTAGATGCATACAGTGTAAACCCACAGGCGATTGTTTACAGTGTGCATAATTAATAATTAAACCCGGCGACGTGTCTATGGCTATATGACTAATGCTTGTAGAGCACTGGCTCTATGGCTTAAGCGTTGTTTGGGCTAAATGTTTATAACGCTTAATTATGATTATATAGTTCTACAGATATATAAGCTTTAGAAACTGATCTGTGTGAGACATTATTGATTTCAACTATTGTTACTGAAGTTTTAAGCTACAATAAAAATTACTGAATTTAGGATTCATCAATGAATCGATGAATTAATCATTCTTCAGTCAATCAATCAATCAGCCAGTCAATTAATCACTCAGTATATAATTAGCGTCTTTTTATTTTTAATTTTTCTTTAACTACACGTACAATTCTTTTTTCATTGTACGTGTAGTTTACTGAATAAGGTCATAAAAGGAAGAATGGAAGGAATGAGAAGCAAAAGCAGACAGAGGAATGCTAGATTATTTAAAGATCTACTCGTATATGGATAATAAGAGGAAACCGGAAGACAGGGAAGATTGGAGTCGTTATATACGATGGACCTTCCAGTGATGGTCCCGCCAGTGCCCCTGAATTATAAAATAAGGCTAGTAACTCATATTTTACAACAGACGACGTACTTGTTATCTACCCAAGTAGCTGACCTTCTGACTGATTGACTGACTTGCGGATTGATTGACTGACTGGTGGATTGATTGACTGACTGACGGATTGATTGATTGACTGGTGGATTGATTGACTGACTGACTGACGGATTGATTGACTGACTGACGGATTGATTGACTGACTGGTGAATTGATTGACTGACTGACGGATTGATTGATTGACTAACGGATTGATTGACTGACTGACGGATTGATTGATTGACTGAGGGATTGATTGATTGACTGACGGATTGATTGACTGACTGACGGATTTATTGATTGACTGAGGGAATGACTGACTGACTGACGGATTGACTGACTGACTGACTGATTGATTGACTGGCTGACTGACTGACTGATTGATTGGCTGACTGACGGATTGATTCAAATTTGAGTGACTGACTGACGGATTGATTGACTGACTGACTGACAAAAGCTTTACAAAACTAACGGACTAAAGTGTCTGACTGACGACTGAATACGAAGACGACGACGACGATGTGACTGAATACGACTGACGACTGATTGATGAATAAAGTGATAGATTGATTAAATATTTATAACTGCATTGATTTTTTGTTTTGATATTGATTATACCCATTTAAAACTGCCTAAATAAGACTTTAAAATCCACTAATAACGACGTGTTTGCTGAAATTCTTTCTAGTATGGCAGCCGTGCAAAATCGTTAAATTAATTATCAAATAAATTAATTTTGGGTCACAATTTAACAACATTAAAATTTCCTGTCATATTTTTGCGAAACTCTGCTGATCCAATAGCTATTATCGCAGGTGAAGCACTCAGCTGAAGTTTTTCAGGTAGAAACGTTCAGATAGATTAGTCAGGACGACCTTAGAAGAAAGTGTTTTGTGCTAGCACTTGTTTATTTACTATACCTCCATTATATTAAATTGTATACTTACTTTTCTCTCTCTCCCTCTCTCTCTCGCTCTCTCTTAGTGAATTACCTTCTCACGTCGTCTTATCTAATCTTTCTCCTAGTACATTACCAAATGGCAGGTCCATGACATATAACGTAGCCACTCTTCTCTGTCTTTGGTTTTCTTCTTCGTGTTCACATATTAATAAACCTTATATCATTTCACATTCCTATTCTTGGTCTTCCTCTGCTTTTCTTTCCATACATTCTACCTACTACGAACTTTTTAAATCCATCCCTAATAGAATGTGTCCTATGATCCTATCCAGCTCTACTTATTTCTTAGTTCATTTATAAATTTAGTTTATCAATTTGCAATGTATGTGTTATAAATTGTCACTTTAATTTAGAACTCAGTTCAGGATTGGCTAAATTGATCTATCAAGCTCGATTGTTTGACTGCCTTGTGACTTATAATAGATAATTAAGTCAAATTTATGCAGTAGCCGGAAGCCTGCCTAGCAGAATTGAAACCCAAAAAAAAAAAAAAAAGCAGACTTTCTATGTTTGTTTTGTGGTAAACGTTAAATGGAGAGTGTTAGCAATAGTTTGATGAGTTACGTTTCACAGATTATTCGCTTTTCCTAAAACATTTACTTCTTGTTAGAGTATTTCAGTATATATAGAGTGTAATACAGGAGTAAGTGCTGCTTTATACCGAGATATTCTGCCGTGTGAAGATGCAAAATAGAAAATACTTTATTTGAATTTGAGAAAGACAGTAACTACTTTCCAAGTATTCTTTATTCGTCAGGAGTACAAATATATGGGCTCTAATGAACCTCATAGAAGACGAAAGTTAAATTACAATTAGAGCCTAATCTATCTATCGAATCAGATTAAATTACAATTAATCAACCTATCGAAGAAAAGTCGAGACATATATTCCTACCAGCCAATAGAACACGCACTCGCTGTCGGAGTGACCCTGAGTTCCTATAGAGTGGTCCTTGGATACTTAAAATATAAATGAGACATAGATATATATCAATTATCTAGAAGTCCATGAGTGATCCTAGTGGCTCTTAACTGTC